>CAUYTI010024806.1:0-64422 GCA_963575145.1 Galago senegalensis | reverse complement strand
ATGTCTTAACACAATAACTAAGAAAAAGACATGAAGGCTATGTTAACCAGTTGGATGAAAGTACTTCAAATTGTATAGAGAAACAGTACACTGTACCCCATGATAGTATTAATGTACACTGTTATGATTTAATAAAAAAATTAAAAAATAATAAAAAAGTAAAAAAATAAAAGTTAACAGTGAGTCTTTTGGGATGATGGATGATTTTGCTTTGTGCTTTTCTCAGTTCTCTTACCTCTTTATAATTTTATCTATTATTACATAGACAAATTCCTGGGCTTCTGTTTCCTCATCTGTAATTTGAGAATAGCCATCCCAATCTTCCAGCGTTATGAGCACGCAAGTGCCCAATCATATGATAGGTCAGTTGGTCTCCCTAGAATAGGAGAACAGCGGCCAAAGAAGTAAAGGAGGAAGGAGGTCGCAAAAGCCTCTGCCCTTCTATTCATCTCTGAGCTTCACCACGGCTGCTAAGCGGGGCACGAGGAAGCCGCTCGCCTCAGCCTCTGTGCAGTGAGGGAGAGGCTGGCAGTCTTGGGTTTGGGGGATCAGCACAGAAAGGTTGAAAGTTTGGCATGGTGGCTCATGCCTGTAATCCCAGCACTCTGGGAGTCTGAGGTGGGTGGATTGCTTGAGCTCAGGAGTTTCAAGTCAGACTAAGCAAGGGTGAGACCCTATCTCTCATCTAAATAGAAAAACTAGCTGGTGTTATGGCAGGCCCTATAGTCCCAGCTCCTCAGGAGGCTGAGGCAAGAGGATCCCTTAAGCCCAAGAACTTGTGGTTGCTGAGCTATGACACCACAGAAGGCACTCTCTCCAGGGTGACAGAGTGAAACAGTCTCACCAAAGAAAAAAAGAAGAAAGTTTGATTGGGTGAAAGTTGATTCCAAACAACTTAACTTATTTTGACTACTAATACTTAGTGTGGGGTAGGGCCTGATGGGGCAACTGAAAAGGAAAGACGGACCAAGATAGAGCAGAAAACATCCAGGAAGCCAAATCCCTCCCTCGGACAGGAAGAACGTCCTGCCTCCCCATTTCTTCTCTGAATGGGTGGGGGTAACGTAACTTACTTATCATTTTCCACAGCTCATGGGAAGATGTTCTTTCCCCAGGAGGAGTGTTCCCCAAACGTCCCTCCTTCTGGCCATATCTGTGATAAACTGCTCTTTCCAGAGGACTGTTAGGGCAGACGTTACCAAAACATGTAGCCTTCCCCCAACAGGGAAGGTTAATTATTTTGCATCCTGATTTAACCTTTTGTAATTTCACATTAAACTTTGGTCTCCAAAAAAATATTGGGTTACCTTGCCTCTTCATACTCAGTTATGTGCTCTCTGTCCTCATTCTCAATCCCAGCCACTAACTTGGGGAAGAACTGGGTCCCCACAGACAATATTCACAGTTCATTGCTTTATGAGAGATCAGCGATTCCCTTTCCCTCTCACCTTGTCAAAACCTACGTCTCCTTTCATTCCAAATTTTATAGCTAAAAGATTATGTAGCAACAAGAGAAACATTTATAATATTAAATAGTGAAATGAACAGGGCATAAAAATTGCACGGAATTTATGCTTCAATGTGAAAAAATGAGCAAAAAGATAGACATAACACAGGAAAATAAAACTGGAAGAAAACAAGCTAAAACATTAATAATGGCTATAGTAAAGTATTGAGATTGTGGATTTTTTTATTCTCTCTCTTTTTTTTTTTTGGACAGAGTCTCACTCTGTCACGGTGGCATCACAGCTCACAGCAATCTCAAACTCTTGGGCTCAAGAGATCCTCTTGCCTCAACATCCCAAGTAGCTGGAACTACAGGTGCCTGCACCACCACACTCAGTATTTCTATTTTTAGTAGAGACAGAATCTCATTCTTGCTCAGCTGGTCTCTAACTCCCAAGCTCAAGCAATCCACCCACCTCGGCCTCCCAGAGTGCTGAGATTACAGGCATGAGCCACCGCTCTCACTTTCTCTTTACCTAAAATTTTTAATGTGAAGGAAAAATAATTTTATTATTATGAAACAGACATAGGCATGTTAGGTGGCAGCTTGGCAGGCAATCATGAATCAGGTAATGCAGTTGGTTAAGCCAAATTGGCAGTTTGTAAAGGACTCTATTTGGCTGGTTCAAAGATGCCCCAAACCTGATAGAAAAGAACTTCAAAAGATTGCCATGGCAACAGTGATAGGATTTGCTATGATGGGATTCATTGGCTTCTTTGTGAAACTGATCCATATCCCTATTAATAACATTATTGTTAGTGCCTGAATACACTAACAATGTGTAGTTTTGAAGAGTGTTTTTCATTTTAGAGACTGGTGAAAAACTGAGGATTTGAGAAGTTCATGGAATAAAAATTTGCCTCTATATTTTGTCATTTTTTTCTTCCAAGATGTTTCTTATTTCTAAATTAAAATAATTTCAAAGTTAAAAAAAAGAAACAGACTTAGTAAGATGAGGTAAGGAACAGACTGAATAACAGTTTGCTTAAAAAAAAATCAGGGAAGCTAATTGTAGATAAGGTTTTATGGCAGTAGATACAGGTAGCTGTCAGGCCAGCCCACTATGTGTGAACTGGAGAAACTTGCCCACAGGACTCTTACGTAAGGCACGGAACCATTGTCACCAATTATAGTCTGCTCTGAGAATGGCCAAAGGAAGAGCAACACAGGGGAGACTTCAAACCTGCCGGCGTTCCAAGGGAGCCAGGAGGTTAAGAGTCCAGACACATTTGAGGCTTGGGGCTATAGAGAGAGAGAATGGAGACGGTACTAAACTTGGGGATTTCTGGAAAGTGCTTCAAACATGCCATGGGGAAGCTGTGATACTGTTTATTTTTAGAAGTCCTGTTGAGAGGAGTGTCTTTCACCTCTCACTAAATGAGCTATGCTCCTTGGAACCATGGACATCTTTCTGCTGTAACAGCAATAGGATCAAAGCACGTGTTTAGAAAGAGAAGTGAAAAACACCAGATGTGAGCAAAACCACAAGGGGAATTTCAGATAGGCAGCATGCACCAGATGACCCAATTTGGAATGTGGCCCAGGCCCCAGGACAGCCAGACCCTCTAAGGACCAGGCTGGACAGACAGAAGTTATTGATTCCAATTTAAGCCAAATGTTGCTCACTAACTTGATCTGTGACCTTGTTTAAGCCATTGACCTCCTCTAAACCACTTTCACCATCTGCAAAATGCAAGGACTGCTCATTTACTCTCAGGAATAGTTAATGGAAATCATGTTAAAAAGTAGAGGTGGGACTGCGGCATGGTTGTATAACCTCGAAGACAGGTGGTACAGTTGTAGTTCAGTCTGTAAATAACTACAGCATATATGCACTTAGTGACAGCATATAGATACACGTATTTCATGGAAAGAATGTATATAAAATACATGGGATTAAACATGGTGTCCCATCAATTCACAGAGCAAATAATTTCCATGTTGAAGGGGTACAAAAGACATACTTTTTTTTTCTTACACATAGATCTGTAGGCCTCCAAGGTCAGATAAAAGCATACTGTCACATATAGTGCTGAATAAACGTTAGTAAAGACTGGAGCTTACGCTTCAATTCCAACTCTTTACCACTTAGTTGTTGCCTTGCTTTCTGAATCTGTAAAATGGGGATAATACTAATACCTACCTCCCAGACTTGTTGCTGAGATTAAATAGAGTAATAGATCAAAGAGCTGAGAAGAGTGCTGAGTGGATGATGCTGGTTATTGCTATATTTCAAAACCTTTGATGTGGACTTTAAAGCTGCCTGAATTTCTTTACTTTGTTTCTGTTTTCTCATCCAAATGTTTCCCACATTTTTGCTCAATTCAAGAATATTTCCTGTCTGTCTTACTCATCTCTGTAGGACACTACTCCCTCCAGACTGTAAACTGGCCTCACTCACTCCCCATCAAAGTCACTACTTTATTCCTGTTTACATCAACTTTGAGTCGATCTCTAAATTGACCCCACAAGCAGAAATCAATGAAGCATTATTGAATTCCCCGCTGTGTCACTCCCCGGCTTCTTACATGGCAGGGCGTCCTCTTCACCACAGGAGATGTCCCACTGAAGACTTGAGCAGCGTGTTTTCCTCCTCTCTAACAGAAGAAGTTGTCAGTTGTGGTGTCACAGGGTGAGATGGGGAATCACCTTGGGGTCACTGGGCATGGCTGTCTTTAGGAGGAAGGGGCAGAGAGAGGATTCTTGGGTGCCGTAGAAATGCCACCCAGCCCCCAACCTTTGGAAAGAAGCGGTTGTCCTTTGGAGAGGAAGAGGGATGCAGTTCTGAGTCCAGGAGGGGAAGGTGCTGGAATTCATCTGAGGTCTCACGTAGCCAGGAAGAGAGTCCGTATGAGAGCGGGTCAGGTGGGGGAACCAACAACTGAGCAGTGAGAGTTGGGGCATTTTGGACTCAGCCCTCTGAGAATCTGATAAGAACAAAACTACATTAATTTTTAGGGAGTCAATTTCTCTAAAATACTAATGTGAATGACTTTTAGTTTATGGAAGCAGCAGAAAGAGGACAATGCAGCCCTCTCCCTTCCCCTTTTCTATAAAGCTAGATCCTCAGGGAATGCAAAGAGAAGTCAAACATGGTCCCTGCTTTCGGGGTGCTGACACACATGATGGAGGCAGATTTCAGTTGCCAATGGACATTTGCTCCAGGTTCTCCTAATTATCATTCCTATTGGTTCACCTTGTCCTGTTCATTTACGTAACATGTATCTATCGGGCACTTACTATGCGAGAGACACTGGGCCAGCCTATGGATGCAACAACAAAAAACCAACCATTATCTTTGGAGAGTATCACTATAAGGGAAGGAAGTAAACTCACCATGTACCTGTTTGACAACAAACAAATGACACTAGGATTCCTGTCCGGGGTGTCACCCATGTACTTGCCTCTTCCAGACATCACACACTCGAGTGAGTTTACTTTTTATGTGAGCCCAACTGCAGAAAACAAGAGGGAGCATGACACGCTGCACGGCCGAGTGGCCAGTAGCTCTGCGTCCTGTGCTCATGCTCAGCCTTCTCAGGAACCAAGTAGCCTTTGTCCTCTGCCTTGATTCTGTAACAGTGGTTCTCCACCTTCCTAATGCCTCAACCCTTTAATACAGTTCCTCATGTGGTGGTGACCCCCAACCATAAAATTATTTTCATTGGTACTTCATAACTGTAATTTTTGCTACTGTTATGAATCATAACGTAAATATCTGATATTAGGCGACCCCTGTGAAAGGTTGAGAACCACTGGTAGAATCTTTTAAATATATGCTTGGGAAATATCTTTGATTATTAATAAACAATATTAAATAACTAAAGCTAAAGTCAATTATATAAATATTAAACTTCCAAGGATGGAAAGGGAAGGGGCTTTCCCTAATAAAAAAAATTCTTTTCTTATTGGAAGAAGCATTAAAGATGAAGGCAAGTGTTACATTTCCATTGATGGCAACAAAACTACCTCGTATTAATATAATATCAGGGTATCAGCAAATGTAATAGCTGACTAACTGATAGATGTATTGAATCTTTTCAGGGCTTCTGCCTTCATAAGAGTAAGACCCCAAGGCCTGGAGGGGAGGCTCCTTCAAATAGACTAAGCCAACTAAATCTGATTAGTGGTGCCCAGAGAACAAAATTCGTTTCCTATTAGACTAGGAAAGAGCACTGTAGACTGTATTGGATAAATTGGACAGGTGTGACATTTGGAATCAGGTGGTCTGAGGCTTAAATCTCCACTCTGTTTTGCACCTGTGTGGCCTTTGGCCACTTGGCTCTTCTGCTCCTCCATTTTCTGAGTTGCATGATACAGAAGGATTTTCCTATCTGCAGGTTGCTTTTAGATTGAGTAACGTGACATAACCGAAGGTGCTTGGCGCAGAGCCAGCCCTGCATTCTTCTTTTCATTTTACAGAAAAGGAACCCAAGCCCAGAGCAGGGACCTAACTCGCCCGAGGGCCCACAGTTAACTATTGCCAGGCCTGGATTACAGCCCTGCTTCTCACTTCTCAGCTTCCAATCTGGGGAGTCTTTCTTTTGTTTCCAAAATGGAGTTCTCCTGGAGATATTATTACTGAGAATGTGTTTGCTTCTGGTTGTCTAAAGCTGAAATGAAGTAAAAAAGAGAGAAGAAGGCTGGGGCCGGGTGAGAGGTATGAGAACTGGATTTACTCTGCTGGTTTTACATTACTTTCCTGAGTTTACAGCGCCTGAGCACACCCCACAGACGGTGGGGGGAAGTGGCAGAGCATGGCCAACATGGGATTAAAAATTGTGTCACATCAACCCACAAAGTAAATAATCTACCTGTCCACAGCTGAAGGCAGAGTGACATGGTAGTTTCTGCTCTCGCACTTAGTTCTTAGGATCTGCCCAGACCTAATCTTCCAGAATGTCCTACCTAAGGCTTTCATCGGAGTTCTGGGATTGCTGGTGTGTGGATTTGGCAGAGAAATGCAAATTAAAGAGAACGGACATGAAAAATCACTTGTAACCTGAAAATCATTTCAGCATGGGATTCGTGTTTCACTTGAATGGAAGAGTTCCAGGCCAGGGACGGGATGCCTGCTTGTTTCCCTGGAACCGCAGTGACCAGCCAAGGGGACCCAGAAGAGGGACCATCTGTTTTGTCACTTATAAAATACCATCAAATAGTCACTTGCCACATTTTATTTTCCTTTATTCTTATAAGAACTGCATGAGGGGCTCAGCATGTGTGGCTCAAGTGGCTAAGGTGCCATCACATATACCTAAGGTGGCAGGTTCAAATCCAGCCTGGGCCCACCAAAACAACAATGATGGCTGCAACCAAAAAATAGCCAGGCGTTGTGGTGGGTGCCTGTGGTCCCAGCTACTTGGGAGGCTGAGGCAAGAGACTCGCTTGAGCCCAGGAGTTGGAGGTTGTTGTGAGCTGTGATGCCACAGCACTCTACCCACGGGGATAGCTTGAGGCTGTCTCAAAAAAAGAAAAAAAGAACTGCAGGAGGTCACCCTACTCCTCCCCTCGTACAGGTGAAGAAATTCAGGCTTCGACACAGTGGGACTTATCCAGCATCACTCAGCTGGTAAGTGGCAAAGTGTGACAGATGGAACCCAGAACGTGCTCTTCACCTCCAAACTGTGCTACCTAATACTGGGGGGGAGGGGCAATGATGTTAGAGCTCAAGGCACTTTTAAACAAAGGTGTGTTACAGTAATTTACAGGGAGCATAATCCCTGGGAGGTGCCTGTGTGTAAGTCATTTTCAGCTCACTGACTTTCTCATTTATGGCCTCCCCTCTCGTCTGTGAGCATCAAACCACAGTTCTCCTCTTTCACCTCATTTGTTTTTGGTGTCAGTTCTCCCCCACTGGCTGCTTTCAGGGGGCCCAACAGAACTTCTTTCCAAGTAGGAGAGTGCAAGAGCAGGAAGCCGCTCTCTGACACACACACATGTGGTTTCAGCAATCGATGATTTAAGAACATGTCCTTATTATGACAGTGCACATATCATATATAAATAATTTCCCAGAACTGTGGTTTGGAGTGAAAAAATGCTGTGATGAAATGATAGAAAGTGGAGAGACATGTACTAAGAAGAATACCAAGAACCTTCTTTGGTATTCTGGCTTAGAGTCTTCTGGCTTTCATCTTGGCCCTGAATTCTGCAATGGGCTTATGATTTTAAACCAGCTAATTCAGTCTCTTCACCCTTGGCAGGCCATGTGTTTGCTACAACCCAGAGTTTCTTCAATAACCGATGCTGATTTTCACTCTGTTATCTGTGGGCGTTCCAGGTAGCGGTGGTCATCAGGTTGTAAAATTTGGAGGATCAGGGTCACATCTGTGGAATTCTCCCCTCCATAGTTTGGCACTACCAGCGATTAGCTCTTTGGTGAGGACAACATTTTTCATTCTTGCTACTTACTGTTCCTAGTTTGGTTTGTTCAGGAGATGGACACAAAAAATTTTGAGACAGGTGGCACCTGTAGCTAGCTAAAAGGGGTAGGGCTCCGGACCCATATGCTGGATGGAGGTGGTGGGTTCAAACCCAGCCCTGACCAAAAACTGCAAAAAAAAAAAAAAAATTTTTTTTTTTGAGACTCATTTAATTATGTATAGTCCAGGTCTGTCATGGCATTTAACAAATGAATTTATTTGTTAAATATGTACTTGTTGAACCCTGGGGAAGTATTATTTTATTTTTCACGTTAACCCTAATGGTTACAAAACACATCCATGATTAGTGTTATATCCAGACTTCCCAAAAATCCTTTGAGAAGAGGAGAAAGGGATAACAACATTACTGGCCAATAAGATTCATGAGAATTATGCAATAAATGACAAAAAGCATTTAGTCCTGGAAGATGGCATAAAGTAAACAATCATTAAGTGTTACTATTAGCGTAATTATCAGCCTGTATTGCTGACGAGGAATCTCAGCTCAGAGAAGCTAAGTCACTTGCTTGAGGTTGCACAGCAAAATAGAAGAATTCAATGAAGGATCTAAGTTTCCAAACTCCAAACCTGTTTTAGGAAACCATCAGTTGAGATTACAATCATGAAAGGAAAGAAAGAGCAGAGCCTCAGAGGAAGAGTACACAGGACAGGTTTCATGGTGGGTGGGTAGGCAGAAGTGTCTGGGGACGAGCACTGCTCTGGGGAGAGGGCGAGGCCCAGCCAGGCCCCACAAGCAGCTGAACTATTCATTTTTGGTTCCTCAAATGCTTTGTCTTCCCTCAGCACCTTCTCATACAGTGTTCCTCCCTTCTCTTCTCTGCCTCTGCCTCTCTCCACAGCTCTTTACCTGAGTAACTCTTAGGCCTCCAGGCTCAACCCGAGTCTCTCTTCTTCCAGGAGGCCCTCCCTAAGCCCCCATCTGCAACTGCTGACGCAGGCGCTCGCAGCACCCTGAGCTGCATCTTCTTTGGAGAATGCTGTCCAATATCTGTCTGCCCAGCTAGAACAGATGTGCCAGGAAGTCACAACTTTACCTTACTTGCAGACTGATGTCTTCCCAGCACCGTTATGGTGCCTGGCACATCTGTCCAATGCAGAGCGGCTGCCGGGCAGTACAAGATGGACAGGAAGAAGGCTAAGAAATTGGAGGCTGGGGGAGAACAAATTTGAAACTCTTCACTATCTTGTCCCAGATCACTCTGAGCAGCACTATTGGGAGGAGCCAGGAAGGGAGGAAAGATTCAGAAGATGTGTAACAAGAAAAGCACAGAGAAGTCAGTCAATGCGAAGGGCAGAAACACGGTGTTTATCCTGAAGACGCCACAGCTACGCAGAGCTTTCTGCACGGGCGTGAAAAGTTGCTGAGAATTAGCCATTTTTTCGAACTTCCTCTTGCTTACACCTGCAGCCCTTTGTTAGAAAGAGACAAGGAGGCCCTGCTGTCTGTAGGAGACCAACCGCTGGGGCAGTCTGTGGATCCGGAGCGGACTCTGCTGGGGGACAGAGGGAGGGAAGGAGAGTTTCCTCCAGGATAATAGATTTCTGACTCTGCCCTTTGACAGCAAAGGGTGCGGGTGGTGGGACTTTCAGCAGGAAATGTCCACCTTTGGGGGAGTCAGCGTCATGCAGGGAGGTGAGAGTGACCCTGGGCAGCAGTGGCTGGAGGGTCTCTCCAGGCCTCCTCCTAGGTTAGGGCAGTGCCGAGGGAGGATGAGACTCCGAGCGTCAGCCGGGGCCATTTTGTTTATGTTCCCACTCCCTCGCCCTGGGAAGCCCTGAGTTCCCACACTCACTGAGGCAGGAAGGTCACCACGGACACCTCATCCGTCCAGGCCGCTGACTCACTACAGATAAGTAGCAGCTGCCGCCTCTGTGTTGGGGGCACCTCCCAGACGCCCACCCTGGAACCAGAGAGCTATGTGGGGGCCCCTGGAGAACTTCTGTGGGAGAAACAAGACATGGCCAAGGAAATGAGAGGGCTTACACACGCTCCCCGACAGCCCCGACAGCCCAAATCCTCGGAGAAAAGCTTGTGTTAACCTTACCCGTGCCAGGCACTTCACAGCCTCACAGCGCTCTGCTGGGTGCGTCTTCTCTCGTGACTCTGACCATCACCGTGAAGGGCTCAGAGCAGGTGTTTTTTGCGTCCATTTTGCAGATGAGTAAACAGCCTCAGGATGTTTGAGAGACGTGCCGGAATTCACACAGCTACTCTGTGGGAAAGGCTGTTTTTCTTACTCGTGTGCAAAGCACATACCCCATGCAAGCACATCAAGCCAAGTAGACAAGACCCTTTCCCCCCCTAAAAGAGAGCTTTCTCCCAGGTCTAGCCTGTTTCCTATGCAAGCCTGGTGTGTGGTGAGAAACACTTCAGTCTTAGAGTTTGAATCTGATTCCTCTTCTTGCCAACCAAATGATTTAGCAGTTGTGTGATTTTGAACTTGATTCCCCTAATATTTGCTTCCATGTGTATAAAATGTAGATAATTCTGCCTCACTTGAAGTGTTCTTATAAGGGCTGAAAATAACATCAAACAGCTGGGCGTGGATAGCTGGGGCAGCTTAGGCCTGAAATCCCAGTGCTTAGGAGGCTGAGGTGGGAGGATTGGATGAGGCCAAGAGTCCAAGACCAGCCTGTGACACAGCAAGACCCCCCTCTACCCCCTCACATCTCTACAAAAACACATACACAAATACCCCATAAGGCATAAGCACCTTAATGTGCACTGACTCACAAATTCTCAGAACACCCCGGGTGATTTCATAGATGCCATCATTTCAGTGTACAGATGAGGAAACAGTGGCAGAGAGGTAAAGAAACTTACCCATGTTGCAAAGCAAGCACATGGCAGAGCCAAGATTCTACCCCAGGCTGTCTGCCTCCAGAGCCAAGTGCTCGATCTCCACGTTTCATTGATCATTCAAATTCCATGTTTCATTGATCATGCAAATCTTGTTTACCATCTACCATAACCGATCAAGAGCTGTTACTAAGAATTGGGGCAGAATTGGCTTGATTCATAAACAAAGTGATCAGCTAACTTCCTGAAGTCATTAGATAAAAGGCCTGCCTACTCAAAAATGTCTTTAACTTAGTATGCCCTGGTTTCTAATTTCCTACCACTAGATTCATTTCTTTAGAGCAGGAAGTCTCTGGAGACATTTTTGGTGGTCACAAATGTGGGAGTGCCACTGGCATCTAATGGGTCAGGCCAGGCAGGGATGCTCTGACCATCCCATGATGCACAGAACAGTCCCTCAGAAAAGAACTATCTGGCCGGAAATATCAATATGCTGAGGTTTAGAAAGTGCATTAATATTGAGCATTCAGTACTGAGTCAAGCCTCCTGTAGCCTTGAAGTACCCTGTTAATACCCACATTTATCACATAGAATCAAAGTTATGCCTGTTAAACATCTGTTGATTCACTGACACGCTCATTACGAGAGCCCGGGTCAGACCTGCTGTGAGTGCTGCTGCTGCTGCTGCCAAGCAAAGGAGACTTATGCCCTAGAAATGGTCAGGCTAGGTTGGGGCTTGAGGCAGACTTAGAAAATTGAAGCTGTTTTTCTGTCAAATTATGTTACCAACCCTCAAATTGCTAACATGTCTTTTAATATGTTGAAGTAGGTCATAAATAAACTTCACAGCAATGCTATTTCCTTCCAGCAGACAACTCTGAATTCCCGATACCTCTCAGTTCAGTAGCTGTTGTTTTGTTTTCTTGTTTTATATACGTGTATTATACACATGTCAAACAGATTGTTCAAGTTAGATTTTGTTGGCCACTTTTGAAAACTTTGTAGCTCCTGGTGTCTTCAAATGATACAACTTGTACTTTGCCAAGAAGAATTTTGACCAAACGAAAAACCTTTCTTTTTTTTTTTTGAGACAAAGTCTCACTTTGTCACCCTGGGTAGAATGCCTTGGTGTCATAGCTCACAGCAACTTCAGACTTTTGGGCTCAAGATATCCTCAGCTTCCCAAGTAGCCGGGACTACAGGCATCTGCCACAACACTCAGCTAACTTCTCTATTTTTGGTAAGATGGGGGCTTGCTCTTGCTCAGGCTGATCTTAGACTCCTGAGCTCAAGCATCCCACCCACTGTGGCCTCCCAGAGTACTAGGATCATGGGTGGGAGCCACTGTGCTCAGCCCGAAAGAACAATCTTGGTGCCCTGTGCATGTGGGATGTGCCAGTGATGTGCCCTTGGTGCTTGGCAGCACAATGACCTTTGTTAGCCTGTTAGAGAACATGGTGCCTCATATTATCATGAATCACTGATTTTCATATCATCACACATTAGCTTCAGAGACTCTACTAGTAATCTTGGAAGGAGCTGCATAGGTTTTGGCTAGGTTGTAATGTAGTAACAATCCCCATGCCCTCATCACAAAATGGACTTATTTTCTGTTCATGTTTTATGCATAGCATGAACTGGCTGCTGCCCTGTTCCCTGTCTTTTGCATTCTTGATCCAGACTGAAGGAGCAGGCCCTATTTGGGACATGGCAGCATCACAGTGAGAGAAAAGACAGTGTGCAATCAGGTGGTGGCTCTTACAGTTTCTGCTCAGAATTGGCACTTGTAACATGCTTGGATCCTATCGGCCAATGCCGGCCAATGCTGGGTCAGATGCCAGTTCCTCCTGCAGGCCCCACAGGCAGGGCATCAAGTGCTCTGAACCAATGGTTCTCAACCTTCCTAATGCTACAACCCTTTAATACAGTTAAAAAGGGTCACAACCCACAGGTTGAGAACCACTGCAAAACAATAATGTAATCGTTGCCACCAAAGTCATGAACTTCCTCAGAGCCAAGAAGTTGGCCTTGAATTATTACTTCCTCCAGAGTTTTAAAAATTAAAAAAAAAAATAATGGGGAAGAATGTAAAGCGAAAGAGTTGAAGAGATAAAACTGTCAGATTCTGATGCCCCATACAGTGAGGAGCTTGTGGGTGGCAGTGCCAAAGAAAAGATGGGAGTCAGGGATAACTTCTAAGCTGCAGCTGGGGTGACTAATGAATGACAGCATCAGTAATTGAAGTAGAGATTAGAGAAAGGGAAGGCTTAGAACAGGGTTTTTCAGCCTTTTTTATCTCACAGCACACTTGAACCTATCGTTAAACTTCTGCGGCACACTTAAATTACGTTGATTAAAAAAGAGGGAGAAAAGAACATACTTAACTGTGTTTTGAGCCTCTTTTGAAAATAATTTATTCTCAATCTTTAAAACTTTTCGGGGCTCACCTGAGATCCTCTTGCAGCACAACAGGGTGATATAGAACATCAGTTGAAAATCCTTGGCTTACAAGGGGAAAGAAAAAGTTTTATTTTTGACCCAATGTACATGAATAACATTGGGAATCCATGTAGAAATATACAGCAGCCAGCTGGATATATGAGTGAGACTCCTGAGAGATTAGTGAGCAGGCAGCAAAACTCTGAGGTTCAGTAGCCTGTGAGCAGTAATCATGGCTGGGAAGCTGCATTTATTACACACTGACTATGTGCCAGGCACAGTGCTAAGCAAGTGGCAGACATTTTCTTATTTAATTATCATAAAAATTCTATAAACTGGGTTAGTATAGATAGAAGTTGGTGTCATATGGCCTCACTTGGTAGATAAGGAAATGAGGCCTAGGGAAGTTTAAAGAGACAAAACAACATTTGACCTAGGTGTCACAGATAGGAAGTTGCCAAAAGGACCCAAGTGTTTTGCCTACAGAACCCACATTTTAACCAAATATGTTCTCACTTGGAACCATGACAGCAAATGAGAGTATCCAGGTCCCATGGAGAGAGAGAAAAGAGAAGAGCAGTGGGTCAAGGGCAGGACCCTGAGGAACAGAAACCTTTAAGGAGCAGGAGGAAGAGGATCCCTTAATGAAGGTCCAGAAGGAGAGTCTGGCAGACACCGGAAGAGTTCAATTGTGTAGATAACAGCATAGCACCCAACAGAGACAGGGACGAGAGCACCCCAAAAGAGTCAGGGATGAGAGCACCCAACAGAGACAGGGATGAGAGCACCCCAAAAGATTCAGGGATGAGAGCAACCAACAGAGACAGGGATGAGAGCACCCCAAAAGAGTCAGGGATGAGAGCACCCAACAGAGACAGGGATGAGAGCACCCAACAGAGACAGGGATGAGAGCACCCCAAAAGATTCAGGGATGAGAGCACCCAACAGAGACAGGGATGAGAGCACCCCAAAAGAGTCAGGGACGATGGCTTGGCACCTGTGGTTCAAGTGGCTAAAGTGCCAGCCACATACACCTAAAGTGGAGGGTTCAAATCCAGCCGGGGCCTGCAAAACAACAATGATGGCTGTAACCAAAAAATAACCGGGCGTTGTGGCGGGTGCCTGTGGTCCCAGGTACTTGGGAGGCTGAGGCAGGAGACTTGCTTAAACCCAGGAGTTGGAGATTGCCATGAGCTGTGATGCCACAGCACTCTGCCCAGGGCGACAGCTTGAGGCTCTGTCTCAAAAAAAAAAAAGAGGGACGAGAGCACCCAACAGAGACAAGGATGAGAGCACCCCAACAGAGACAGGGACATGGAGCACCCCAACAGAGTCAGTGACTCGGATCACCCCAACAGCAGAGCTGGAAATGTCCGTTGGTGTTGACAGCTGGGTCTGGCCCCTGACAGCATCTCCTAGCCAGCCATATTCCCCAGCAAGGACTCAGGAATAAAAAAGGAACCACAAGAGGCTGGTCACATACTAACTTTGGGAACACCAACCTGTAGCTGATTCCCTCTCTGAACTCTTGAGACTGCCTTGACTTTTTAACATCTTTGAGTAGATCTTTTGTTCTGGGTCTTAGTGACCTGGCTTTTGGACTCTGTAGTACCTGTGTGTACTTGTCAGGAAACGCAGCCTTACTCTGAATTACTGCCTACTCCCACCTGGAGTGAGTGAGGTTGGGCGCTGTCCCTTAATCCAGCTGTACTTCTGAAAGGGAAATGAGGAGTGGTGGTGTCTGGTGGTGGCTGCTGCATCTGATGACCCAGCTATTTGGTTTTGAGATCATAGTCTGCTGACCTGGCCAAGTCTTGCCGTCCCTGCTGCCAGAGCAAGTTCTGTCCTCAGGTGAGCCTGCCCAGCTGCCAAGTTCTTTGATCTGGCTCCAGTGGGTCATAAGGATATGAGATTTATATTGGGGGCAAGAACACACCTACGTAAATGGGACTTCTGCTGTCTGCCAGGAAAGTAGGGTGCTGGACAGTGACCTGGCTGTAGCCTGGAAACCCACACTGTGTGGGCACCACCGAGACTTTCTCGCAGTCCTGATTGATTGGCAAGAACCCTGTATATCTACAGAGTCGCCAACTACAAATTAGAGCGGGTAAGTATCCAGCGGTGTCTCACTCTGAGTGACACCTGGATGAGCACGTATCACGGGATCCCATGAAGTGAAGGCACCAGAATCCTCTAGCACAAGTGTATTTCAACCTTGTTTATCTCACCACACACTTGAACCTATAGGTAAACTTCCACAGCACACTTAAATGATGTTGATCAAAAAACAAAAGAGTTAACAACAACAACAAAAAGAATACACTTACTGTGCCTTGAACCTCTTTGAAAATAATTTATGTAATGATCTTTAAAAAATCTTGCAAAGCACCTAAAATCCTCAGCATGGCTGAAAATCACTGCTTTAGCATCTCTGCTCTTCCCGTTCAGTTGGAGGCTGCACCCACCCATCAGCCTTCCATAACACTATTCCCCGGTGTAATAATCTTACCAGATTAAGAAAGTAAAAAATAGGACACCTGGTTAAATTTAAATTTCAGATAATAAATTCATTTTGAAGGCTGGGTGCAGTGGCTCATGCCTGTAATCCTAGTACTCTGGGATGGCAGGTGGATTGCTTGAGCTTGGGAGTTCCAGACCAGCTTGAGCTAAGCGAGACCCCCTCTCTAAAAATAGCAGGGCATTGTGGGGGGCTATTCCCAGCTGGGCTGTAGTCCCAGCTACTCAGAAGGCTGAGACAAGAGGATCACGTGAGCCCAAGAATTTGAGGTTGCTGTGAGCTATGACGCCATGGCACTCAACCCCAGGGCAACTGACAGAGACGGTATTATAAAAAAAAAAAAATTCATTTCATTAAAAAAAATCACACAGTATTTGGTATATATTTATATTAAAACACTGTTCATCGCCTACTTGAAATTCAAATTTAGCTGGGTGTACTGAATTTTATCTGGTAACATTGTGGCCACTACAACACCCATAACTTGAGACTTGGTAGGAATTCATAGGTCTGAGAGCCACAGTGCCTGTATTTCTCCAAATTGGGCGTTGGAGCACTTTGTTAGGAAGGAAAGCAGACAACTGGGTCTCTGTTGGGACTGCTGGGGTCCTAACCCCATCTGGTTCCCTCATGTTCCTTGGCCAGGTGGAGCGGTCCATAAAATCAGATCTTCTGAGCACCTATAACTCATTTGCCTTCCATCAGTTGCATTTGGAAGATACAGTGTAGAAGGTGGCTTTCTAGAAGTGCTGGACAGTTTGCAGAGACCATCATGCTCCTTGACCTATGGCAGCGTGAAATGATCAGCATCCTGCATTACTTATCAGGAGATGCTTTGTGCTCTTCTATACCCTGGAACACCACTCCACACACACTGCCCAACTATGCTTCCAGCATCCTTTAGTTACTAGAAGCATCATTACCTCTAAAACAATCTCCAGAGCCCACACAAGAGAAAACCACAATTAAACTCAGGTGGGAAGGGGAAGGAGCGAGATGGGATTGGTACGCTCTCACCTAACAGGCACAATGTCAGGGTATATGGCACACCCCCGGGGCAAGGGCTCAACTACAACTTGGACTTTATCTAACAAAGGCAAACAATGTAACCTAATGTGCCTTCATATTAATCTATAATAATAAAATAAAATGAAACAGTCTCCAGAAGTGTGTGGCATTTCTGGACCAAGCTCAGTGTAGGCAGGTATCTGTAGTTTCACAGTAAGAGACACCCTAGTCATTTGAAGACACCTAGGCCTTCCAAGAGATGCTTAATGGCACTTTGCAACTGCCCTAGTGATGACCTCCTAAAACAGAGAAGGAAGTTTGACTCATGTGCTGAGGTTGGCACTATGTTTAGGCAACTCAGGACTCCCTGCACCTCTACTTCAGTGTAGTGTGGGCAACTGCTAGGAGCCAGGAGCTGTTCTAAGTATGGCCTATATTTACTAATTTAATACTCATAATCACCCTATGGGGTATGTGCTATTATTACTGCTGTTTTATAGATAAGGACAATGAAATACACAGAGATAAAAATCAGTCCTCTAAAGTTACACACGTAAAACATTTACTATGAAATAAAAGCTGAGATTTCACTGTAGCCAACCCAGCCCCAGAGTTTGTCCTCTGAACCTGTGTACAATTGGAACCCAGCATGGTTTAGCCTCATGCCATCCAGACTGGTGCTGCCAACCCTGTGGAGTGAGCCTGCCTGACCTGGGAAGAGCCCTGTCCTGCCCACCATGCTCTCTTCTTGGAAAGGGAAGGACTTGCTATCAGAGATGTCTTCAAGCCCTAGAGGGCCTAATCCATGATGATGACTGTGGCCTGCCTGGGCTTGGAAGCTCAGCTCACACCATGCAGGGTAGCTTGCCTTGTCTATGCTTGGGTGCTCTGTCAGGTCCGGGACAAGCAATCAGAGTCACACTGCTGATGTTCAGTCGTGGAAGCCCAAATAAAAGGGGCAGCTGAGGGACTCATCCCTGGAAGACTTGGCTTGAGCACTTAACAATCACTCTGCTCAAGTGAAATATTTCATATCACATCTCAATTTACAATCACCAAAATGTGGAAATAACCTAAATGCGCATTAACCCAGGAATGGATTAACGAACTGTGGTATGGTATACCACGGAATACTATTCAGCCTAAAAAGACAGAGACTTTACATCTTTTGTATTAACCTCGATGGAGTTGAAGTATATTCTTCTTAGCAAAGTATCACAAGAATGGAAAAGCAAGTATCCAGTGTATTTGGTACTAATATAAAGCCAGCAGACCATCTAATACATGCCCACATAAGAGAAAAACTCAATTCAAGTTGTGGGGGGGAGTGGGGGAAAGAGGGAAGGGGTATTGTGTCCCACTTAATGGACACAGTGTGAGGGTGTTGGCACCACCGTTGGGGGCAGGACACAACTACAAGAGGGACTCTTCCTAACAAATGCAAATACTGTTACCTAGTTGTTTGTACTCTCACATTAACCTGAAACAAAACAAAACAACACCCTCCCAAAATATTTCAGACATTTACAGGTGGTCCTGTAAATGGTCCTAATCCCAATCCAGAGACTCTTGGAGGTGACTTGAAGCAAAGTTGAATGCTAAGGTGGCCTTCGTAGGAGGAGAGTGGTGCTGGTCACACCAGGAAGATCTACATGCAGCCTCTGCCCAATCACCTTCCTGTTCCACAATCAAAACGCAACCCGAGGCCCTCCATCTGTCCTGGAACAATGCCCTGAAAACACCTGGACCCAAAGCAAAGCTAACCTGGGCTTCGTCGAGGGCAGCGTGACTCCCAGCCCGCACGCAGCTCTGGGACTCCACTTCTGGGCCTCGAATCTCTGGTCTGGGTAAAAGACGGTTTCTACTTTTGTGCTCTCTCAAAGCACCGGTCTCCAACCAGAGCCCTCAGCTGCGCCCCAGTGTGGGCCTCTGAGGTCTCCGACCATTTATTTGCCTACCACGGCTAGACAGCGGACTGTGCCCTCTCCTGCCCCGCACGGCTGGCTGCTCGGGGTAGCCGCACTGAGGCACGATGCCCTTTCATAAAGTGTTTCCCTCCCTCCAGAGCTGCTCTTCTGCACACAGTGGGCCTCACCCTGCCACCGTCTTGCACCCTTATCCTTGGCATTACTGCTACTCCTGCAGCTGGATGGCCCTGGGAAGGCACCAACTGGGAGGAACGCTGTGAACATACTGGGTTCTGATGCCGGCAGCAGCCTTCGGAGAGCTGCGAGGACAGCACACCATCTGTCCTGGCCCGCTCATCTATCCGGCTAAAGGGAAAGCCAGAGGATGGCTGGCGACTGTCGCAGAAGGATGGCTTCTCAAGCACTCACTACGGCCTGGCCCGGTACTGTGCGGGTGCTTTGCATGCATTTTCTGGCTTACTTCTGACATCAGCGCCAGGAGGAGAATGCTACTTTGTCTCCAGTGCACAGCTGGACAGCCGGCCTGCTGCAGTCTCATGAGTGGTAGAGCCGGATTTCGAACCCCAGGGGATTCAAAGCCCGGGCACTCAGCTACTTGGTTGCCGTTGTCAGACACCAGCCGGCTCCCTTCATGCCCCATCCCCCCTCTGCTCTTCCTCTTCTCCTAATTCTCCTGCCACCCACCCCAGCAATGCGGGGGGGATAAATACAAATAGCGTTCCTGAGGGGAAGTTGGCTCCGGACTCCAGCTGGATCGTGGGGAAGGATAACAGGTAAGGGCCGTTACTTCCACTGGGAACAGACCCCACCTCCAGCCCCGAGGGGCTTTCCGGTTGACTCACTGATGCATCCCAGAGCCATAGTCCCCAAGCACTAGCTGGGGGCGCTGGCAAGCTGGGCGAGACCTGAGGAAGAACTCGGGAGCCTTACAAGTCTGTGTGGCCTGACAGCAGCTTTTGGCAGTGCCAGGGGACAGGATCTTTGCGGCAATGTGCCTCATATCTCAGCTACTCTTCGCCACTACTAAGGCTACTCAGGTTAGCCGCCTTCTGCCCTATTCCGAATGGCAAATCCTGTCTGCTCTTCACGTTTTCTCCCTCGTGGCCGTTGCTTGTGCATACATTCTGCTTTCTCATCACGCGTTCAGCTTCCTCGTGGCTTTGGTCTGCTGTGGCTCTCAGTCTCCACGGCTGAAGCTTCTTTGTATCCATGTTTCCCAATTCTAATCCCAGAAGGAAAGAACCTGATGGATCAAATTCATGTTTTCCATCCAAGCCCCGGGTTTTGGAGACCAAGCCCTAATGTCAGGGGTCAGTTTCTGGTCCAATCAGGAGCCATCCTTGGGTAAAGAACAACTTACCTCTGCCTCTTAGAACAGGGGGCTGTGGGTGGGGCAGTTTCATCTCGAAGAGGAAGTTGGGTGTGGCAGGCACTGTGTTGACATATCCAGTATAGGGTGCTCCTGGGAGCCCATCTCTCATCTCTGAAAGAGATAACTTTGTAGATTTAGACTTTTAAATCAGACATTCCCAGGAAAGCCCTGCCGAATGCAGCTGGTGACTCACAGAGTGTGGAATTCCTCTTGGCGGTCCATCTCCTTGCACTCTTCCTTCTGGGATTACCTGGGCTTTTCACCTTACTACCTGTTTGGAATTGGCTTGTTTCCAGACTCTCTCTTCTGCTCAGGTGAGTTGACTCCTGGAACGCTGGACTCCTGGGCAAGGTGAGTGCCTGGATCCAACTTTGGTTCTGGATCATTATTTCCCTTGGATGAATTACCTCACCTCTTATCCCCTGCACCCTCCCCTCTACTCAAATCCACTCTTCTCTGTGTTATTATTTACCTGAGGGTGCCTGCCCTGCCCAGGCCCACCACCATGCTCCTGAGGGAATGATAATAAGTGGCAGTTGCTTCAGTGAGGGCAATTTTAGAGGAATGGTTGGGGTAGAAACCAGATAGAAGCAAGTTGAGGAAGTGGAAGCAGTGAGTGTTAGACTATTTTTCTGAGAAGTTTAGATAAAAAGGAGGGCAAGAAAACAGCTATGTGTCAAGGGGTTGGGTTTTTTAAAAATTTGTTTCTAAATATATAATACATGATTTTGCAAAACATTCAAAAAAAGAAAATTATAAAGAATAAATTTACAGTTACCCACTAAACCACTACCTAAATAACTATGATAGCTACCAATTTTTGACAACTAGTAACTAGGAGTACACTAGGAATTTTATGAATTGTGTTTCTGTTTCTTGTACAATACAAAATCCCAGATGAGCTAGAATTCAGACAGGTATATCTGAGACGCAGAATAAGACCATATATCTTCCCCTTAAGTGATGATTGGCATCTATTGATTTATAAGGAGGCTGATAAATTAGTTGGGGGAAAATGTAAATCTTTATTTCAGTTGGGTTTGCAGAAACCTCCCTGGAGGGAGTTCCAGAGGTAGGCTGGTCACTGGCAGGGCTAGTGGGGTCCCTGGAGAGAGCTTGGTCTGTTAAGAAAGGAATCTGCAGTGCTGAGATTCGGCTTTTTCCCTGGAAGGCCATGGCCAATCTGGCTGTCACAGGGCAGAGCCTAACCTCAACCATCCATGCGTATTGTCTGTCCAGAAGAAAACAAAGAAGGGCCTCTGAGTACCAGAGCTGTTGTGTGGAACTGTCTAATGCTCTAGGGTCTATACCCAGTAGGTAATTGAGTGTCATGTCCAGAGCTTTTCCCTTCTTCCTTTAACAGAGAATACTATCACAGCTCTCAGTCTCCTGCAAAACCAGGGCTCTGGGGCCAGCTGTGTTGGCAGGAAAAGGTTTTATCCAAGCTGTAGGAATCGTAATTGATTTCAGTTAGCTCAGTAATAACACTTTACCTTGACCAGTAATATTGAAAAAATGAACTCTCCTACTTCCTGTTTTTCAAAAGCATCATTGGCTAGGGTAACCATGCAGGGCTCTGCCCTGACACATGGCTATGGACTTCAGCTCACAGCAGTGCCATCCAAGGCAGCATCACAGTGCCTGGCCAAGCTCACTGTGACAGTGTATGACCGCAGCACCGACTTCAGCGCACAGGGAAGGTCTGCTCACAAACGACACGCAGATGGTCTTTGCACAAAAAACGCCTTCTGCCTAAGGCCCCCCCTGACCACCCCACCCCATAAGACTAAACAAATGCCTATCTCCCAAACCCCTGTGACCACCCACCCAACTTTCTCTCCACAGCACTTACCACCACTTCATGTTCTGTAATTTTTCTTATTTCTTCTCCTTCTTTTTAAATTGTCTCTTGTCCTATCCTAGAATATCATTCCCAGAAAACAGCGTCCCCAGAGCCTAGATCCGTGATTGGCACAGAGTATTCAATAAATATTGAGTTAATCCTTTTTGCAGGGTTCTCAGAAGAGGACAAGAACTATTAAGATTTTTAAAAAGTTTTTTCCAGAACTATTAAGCTTTTTAATGATACTTATCACCTTTGTATGTAAACCCTAGAGGAGCCTAGGATGTTTGCTTATGTTTATAACAATCCTACAAGGTCCAGACTGTAATATACCTATTTTACAGCTGAGGAATCTGGAGATTAGAGTGAAAACAACTTGCCTCAGGCCCCAAAGATAAGGACCAAAGTCAGTAGAAAGTGGTATATTAAGTAAGAAGGCCAGGTGGGAAGTATTCCTAGAGCTGAGACAAGAGCTAAGGAAAGCTTTAACTGGTACAGAACAGAAAGAAAGGGATAGAAAAGAAAGCAATGGTGAAAACTGACTACAAACACGGGAGACGGAATTCAATATACTGCTAGACGTAGCCCACAGAAACCAAATAAGGAAAGAAGGACTTCCTCTAACAGGAGAACAACTCCAATTTCTTTCAGAAAAGAAGATTGGTGAAAAGCAGAGCAGAAAAAGACAGATTATTGTAAAAAGGAAGCTTGTCACTTTTAGAAAAAAACAGGAAATTTCAGTGGGTAATAGGTAACCAAGAAATAGACAAAGTTAGTCCAAGTCCTTGCAGCTTTTAGCAAATATATGATAAAATTAAAGTTTACTCCACACTTGGATTTTAACTGAAAAACAGATGAGAATGAAATTCCTTCTGTCAGAAAGAGTCTTCAATGAGTCATACTGAGGAGAAGATTCTGACAGGAGTACTCAAGGAGTGAGCCGGGAAGCAGTGCAAGCCTTGGGAAGGGGAGATCCTTGACATGAGGACTCAAGTTGCTAAGCATGAGGTTCCCAGGTAACATAAGGCCTGGAAGTAGGCCTTGACTTAGGGGAAAGGACTTGTAGGACCCAGATAAGAAGATCTGGCTCCCTTGGGCCTCCCTGGCCCCCCGCTCTGGCCTATCAGCTGGTGCTGCAGACGGCACCGTGGTCCTCTCAGGGCTTTTGGAAGGAGGACCAGAATGGCCATCTAGGATGGCCAGCCACATATGGAGAGGGCAGGTAGGGAAAATGAAGATTAATGCCCACAGGAAGATTCAGGAGGCTCAACCCTCCCCCAATTCTCGTGGGATCCTGGCTGTACGGCAGGTGGGGGGCAGTCTATTTGTTCATTCAGTCAATATTTACTGAATGCTCTTCATAGTCCAGGCACTCTGCCAGACGTTGGGCTAGGTGCTGGGAATTGAAATAATAATGAATTTCCTGATTTCTCTCCTCCCTTCTGGAGAAAGAATTGGAATGAGTTCTGGTTCTCATTGGCACAGGGATTGGGCAGGGCTGTTTCTGCAAGAGGCAGACAGCAGTTTGGGCAATGGGGTCAGACTGGGGACAGTAGGGCCTGGTAGATATAATACTTGTAGCTGACACTTGTGTTTATCTTCTGTTTTAAGCATGGTATTGTTTAATTTGATGAACAAATTAACTATTTTATATTTTCTTATAAGTAATTTCTAGCTATATAGTTAGAAATATTGTGGGGGGCTTTTTTGATTTTTAATCTTAAAAGTAATGATGTGTCTTAATTTGGGGGTTTGGCAGTAACCTAAAATAAACATATTTCTTCTTCTTCTTCTATTTTTTTTTTTTTTGAAGCAGAGTCTCACTCTGTCACCCTGGGTAGAGTGCTGTGGCATCATAGCTCATAGCAACCTCAAACTCTTGGCTTAAGTAATCTTCTTGCCTCCAGAGTAGCTGGGACTACAGGCACCCACCACAACACACTATTTCTAGTAGAGACTGGGTTCAACTCTTGCTCAGGCTGGTCTCCAACTCCTGAGCTCAATTGATCCACTCATCTTGGCCTTCAAGAGTGCTGGGAGTACGAGTGTAATCGTGCCCAGCCCAAAATAACCATATTTCAAATCCTTCATAGAAGTGACCAGAAGCAGGGGGAAAGCATAATCCATTACTACTTCAATGCACAGGCAAGCCGTCGGCCACAGTGGGGGAGTGCCACAGTGGAGTGTAAGGATTATAGGTCCCTGCAAGAGCCAGGGGCCATCAGCCCCCACAGATAATCTGGAGAGATGATCCCACCCATAACCCTTTTAAATGCAACACTTGGTAGCCACCTAACTTATAAAGGCAGCCTGGTGGTGGACCTCCAGGTTGGGGTGTGTGCCCCATCTCACTCAGCTCAAGTAGGTCTGGAGGATCATCCCCATTCTCTTGGCAAGAGTATTCTTTCTTACTAGAAGAAAATTAAAGAAACAAAGCTGGTCTAATCTACAACCCCAGGCCCTCATTGATTAGAATGGAAATGAATACTCAGTTAGCATTGTGGAATGTGTTTTCCCTAGTAACAATGTAGCATGTGATAGATATAAGATTGCTATAACAGCCTATGTATTCCAGGATATATATTACACAGTGTTGCTTCCTGTGCATTATCCGATCAGTGTTTTCACTCTGAAACTCAAATAATACTAATTGAAAAAATGTTACAACAATAGGAAAAGGGGGTGGGAGAACAGGAAAATTAACCAGAGGAAAAGTGAAGGTTCATTTCTAAATACTAGCTGAAAAAAAATCATTCTCTGATTTTTGTTTGTTTGTTTGTTTGTTTGAGAGAGAGTCTTAGTTTTTGCTCTGGGTAGAGACAGTGTCATGGTGTCATAGCTCACAGCAACTCAAACTCTTGGACTCAAAAGATCCTCTTGCCTCAGGCTCCCAAGTAGCTGGGACTACAGGCGCCCATCACTACACCTGGATAATTTTTCTTTTTTCTTTTTCTTTTCTTTTTCTTTTTTTTTGAGACAGAGCCTCAAGCTGTCCCCCTGGGTAAGTGCTGTGGCATCACAGCTCACAGCAACCTCCAACTCCTGGGCTCAAGTGAGTCTCCTGCCTCTGCCTCTTAAGTAGCTGGGACCACAGGCACCCACCACAACGCCTGGCTATTTTTTGGTTGTAGCCATCATTGTTGTTTGGCAGACCCAGGCTGGATTCGAGCCCACCACTTTAGGTGTATGTGGCTGGCGCATTAGCCGCTTGAGCCACAGGCGCCGAGCCTAATCTTTCTATTTTTAGTAGAGATGGGGTCTCCCTCTTCCTCAGGCTTGTCTTAAACTGCTGAGCTCAAGTTCAGGCCTCCTAGAGCCAGGACACCCAGCGTCATTATCTGCTTTACTATAAATTATGAGGATTCCAGGAGACAAAAAAGTTTAGAAGCCACTGTTAAAAGTTTCTAGATCCATGGTCTGTGTTATTTCAGTCTCAGTCCTATACCCCGTTAAAAATTTAGGGCATTTCATTGCTGTAAAGAATTTTAAAGCAGAAGTAACCTGGGGTGATCTAATCTTTATATGTATTAAGAGCTTACTGTATGCCAGGCACTTTTCTAGTCATTTTACATTTATTAGTTCATTTAAACCTCACAGGTCTATAAGGTAGGCATCTGTCTTGTTTTCATTTTACAGATGAGGAAGCTGAGACCCAAAGATTGCCCCAGAGCTTACATAGTGAATCAAAGTCAACACTCACGCCCAGACAGTCTGACTCTGGAGACCACACTGATGGCCACCACACTGTGCTAATGACAGACTTAGTTATGCCAGTACACATGCTCTAAGTAAATGGCTTATTAAAACAATATTTAGGTCTGTTAAAGTGTTTGGCACTCATCTGTTGTTTGATTACCCATTACTCACTGAAATTTGTTAAGTTTGTTTCTGAAACTGACAAGCTTCGTTTTTATAATAACTTATCTTTTTCTGCTCTTATTTCACAAGAGATAATTGTTTGGATGGTAACTTTTAAGAACCAAAAGAAGTGAAGTAGGGCTATTTTTGTGAGAATAAATGGTGAAGGTGGCCATTCATTCAAGAATTTGTTTTGTACAAGTTCATTGCAAAGGCAATGCACATATCCATGTAATTAATACTCAGTATAATCATGACATTTATTTATATGCATTAAAATCTTCCTATATAACAAAAGGCATCTTTTATCTTTATCTGCCATTTTCTCAAGTCAGTACACAATTTCCTCTTCTTTCTCCCATGCTTGATAGAAGATTAGCTTTTTTACATTGGACACTCTCGGGGAAAAGCCAGGCAAAGGCAATGGATCAGAAAGCTTTCAGACTTAACATTTATTAATATCACATTGTGATATTTTAGACCTCAGTGACTCTCGTCATGCTATTTTCTCCAACTTCTGCTAGTTCTGGGGTGGAAAGGGAAACTCGCTTGGAATGACATTCCTCCTTTCCACTGTTATTTCTTGCACAAGAAATTTTTTTTTAAATTATGATCATTTTACTTCAGAGATAAAGAAAGGAAAAGCAAGAGTCAGCTTTATTTTGGGAGTTTTTCTAGAGAGTACTATTTTGGCTTTTTTTCATGAGATGAAAGAGAAGCTAAAATCATACTCTGTAAGTTTCAAATAGTGTGTTTGTTTTAAAATTTGCTGCAAATGATAAAACTTTCTATTGTGTCATAGTGAGCTAGCTGGGAGACTCTTTTGATTCCTAAGAATTATTAATCTTATTCTTCCAAATACATGTCATTAGTAGTTCAACAAATAAAATTAGATGCTCTGAATGGGTTTAGGGGTAAATGAGCCAATTAGAATACATCCTTTTTGTATTGCAGTGGGGGAATGAACCAGCCAGGGACAGCCCTGCTTCTTCTCAAGTAGGGGAGGATAAGGGAGGAGAAAGGAGCATTGTGAGAAGCCTGAGCCTCTCACTGGAGGGACCTGCTGACAACCACTCTATCAGCCTGCTCTCTAAGAATAAGCCACACAATTGAAAACAGTTCATGCTCAGGTAAGTTGGAGACTAAGTGGGTCTGCGGCAGTGGCTCAGGCCTATAGTACTTGCACTCTGGGAGGCCAAAGCAGGTGGATTGCTTGAGCTCAGGAGTTAGATCAAGAGTGAGAACCCATCTCTACTAAAAACAGAGAAACTTGCTGGATATTGTGGCAGGCACCTGTAGTCCCAGCTTCTCAGGAGGCTGAGGCAGGAGGATCACTTGAGCCCAAGATTCCGAGGTTGCTATGAGCTATGATGACACCCTGGTACTCTATCCAGGGTGACAGAGCGAGGTTCTCTCTCTCTCTCAAAAACAAAAACAAACAAACAAACAAAAACCCTAAGGGGTCACTGGTATCACAGCCTCACCTGCCCCACCAAGATCATGAGAGTGTCTTTGAGGGAATAAGGAATAGATGGTGTCAGCACTATCTTATTGTCCTCTAAGTTAATAAAAATGCCTCTTTTCCTCTTGTAAGAATTTCTTATAAAGGAGCTTCAGCTCAGTTGAAGTATCTCCAAGTTACTGTGGCTGGTTTACAAGCCACTCTGGAAATATACCAGCACAAATTTAGCAGCTCCATTTTATAGGAAAAAGAAATCCAGGGGCAAAGTTTACTATGAAAATATGGTCAGAGTGGGAATTTTCTTTGGCTTTTTGAATAAATATAGATATTATATTAAGAAATTAGATAATTTATATGTTTGAACTCAATACAAGGTAGTGAATATTATTTCTTAGGAAGAGGATAATAACACATTGAAGTTTAAAGTCTGAACACAAAATCTCTAATATATTAAATTTGGAATTAATTGGAATTAAATAATTCCATTCCAATATCAATAGAGACAGATCACAATAGAGATGTACACTGAAAAAACTTTTTTTTTTTTTGAGACAAAGTCTCACTCTTGGGTCAAGTGCGATGGCATCATAGCTCACAGCAACTTCAAACTCTTGGGCTCAAGCGATCCTCTTGCCTCAGCCTCTTGAGTAGCTAGGACGATAGGTGCCCACCACAACAACCAGTTAGTTTTTCTATTTTTAGTAGAGTCAGGTTCTCACTCTTGCTCAGGCTAGTCTCAAAGCTCTGAGCTCAAGCAATTCACCCTCCTGGCCTCCCAGAGTACTAGGATTACAGACATGAGGCACCATGCCTAGCCTAGAAAACTTATTTTTTAATTAAAAAATAAAAAAAATTGGGTAAAAGATAGTAAAATCACATGACCAACAAAAAACAATGATTATCAGAGGGAGCATCGGCATTGAATCAAATAGCATGGAGACTAAAATGTTTTTTCTCTTTTGTTTTGTCAATAGAAATTGAGTGTGTTGCTAGAGATTATGAATTTTATTTTCTGGTGATTGAGTTGGTAATATACTGATGAAGCAGAAATGCCAGAGTATATTGTACTAAGGCAAAGACATATACAAAAGTTATGAAGGGCAGGTGCAGAGCCCTACTGAGCTCTGTGTATGGTGCTGAGCTAAGGAGCAGAAAGCTAACTTAAGGTGGATAAACTGCTGGTTTTTTCTTGGGCTTCTAGTATATTTGCCTTAGCGCTTAAAGGCTTATAGTAATAATAAGAAGAAGAATCAAAGTTCTATTTATTTCCCTTAAAAGGAGTAAACATTTAAGGAGATAATTCTGTCTCCCCACAGCAGGAAGAACGTGTCCTTTCCGTGTGAGGAATTTTACCAGAGTCACTGCCCACTATTCAGAGAACGGTTTATGTAATCTCGGGTCAACTCGTGCTTCATGGTGCACCCTGCTCTTGACACTCACCCCTGTAAATTTTTATTTGCCTGTATTACCAAATATTGACTGGACACTGTGAAAAAAAAGGATCCTCCCTTCTACAATTACAGCATGTTAGAGCAAAAGTAATCTGAAAAATGATCTTGTATGGGCCACCATCTAAAGGATGAAGAAGAAATGGGAGCCCAGAGTGATCTGCTGGTATCTTACCAACTCTGGCACAGCCTGGCCTAATGGTGTGAGCTCCGTCTCCCTGACTCTCAGACCCACATTCCAGCACTAATATCATGGATCCTCTCTCACTCTCTCTTTTGATACAGAGTCTCACTCTGTTTCTGTTGCCCTGGGTAGAGTATTACAGTGTCATCATAGCTTACAGCAATCTCTAACTCCAGGGCTCAGGTGATCCTCTTGTCTCAGCCTGCCAAGTAGCTGGGACTGTAGACCCCCATCACAACATGTGGCTGGTTTTCTTTTTCTATTTTTAGTAGAGATGGGTCTCACTCTTGCTCAGGTGGTCTCAAACTCCTGAACTCAAGCAATCTACCCACCTCGGTCTTCCAGAGGGTTGGGATTACAGGTGTGAGCCACCACACCAGGTCAAGAGCCTCTCTTAATGTTTGGTGAATGATGTGTTAGGCACTGGGAAGATAGAAATGAAAGAAACATAATACTTGACAATAAGCAGCTCATAAGCCAATAGAGAAGGCATCTCGTACAGACCACCTCTCCCGAAATTATACTGTACTGTGTGCACTGTTGATAGAACAATGTTTCTAAATATATAAATTGGGATGGGCATAGTGGCTCATGCCTATAATCCCCCCACTCTGGGAGGCCAAGGCAGGAAGATCACTTGAGCTCAGGTGTTCAAGACCAGCCTGAGCAAAGCAAGACCCTGTCTCTACTAAAAAGAGAACAATTAGCCGGGCATTGTGATGGGTGCTGGTAGTCCCAGCTACTCTGCCGGGTAAGGGAGGAAGATCGCTCAAGCCCGGGAGTTTGAGGTTGCTATGAGCTAGGCTAAGGCCATGGCACTCTAGCCCGGGCAACAGAGTGAGACTCTATCTCAAAATAAACAAACAAATGTCATTTATGTGTCACTGCTTAAGCCCTGCAGCCTCCTTGTTGCCTATAAGGTAAAGCCTCCTCTGTGTTCTCCAGGCTCTTGTGTAACCAAATCTGTGCTGATGCCTGGGATCTACCACAAAGAACCAGCTGCTTTTCCCTAAATGTAGACTGCTTTCTCCTCCCCTCAGCCCTCTGCTCATGCTGTCCTCTGCCTGCAATGACCTCTTCTCATTATCCTAAAAGAAGGTTATCTCTCTGGTAACTCCTTTGCAGGTTTGAGTCTGGGTGGGACACTGCTGATCTGAGGGTTCAGAAAACTGAGAATGGCCAGGTGAGCCATGGTAAGAGCCTTAACCTAGGCAGTGGAGATGGAGCAAAAGAGAATTGTTGGAGAAACAAGCACATCACTGATGTAATGAAGAGTGGTGACTAGTTGAAGATGAGGAATAAGGGGAAATGGGGGGTGAAGGCTAATCCCCAGTGTTTTTCTTGAATATTTAAGCAGGTGGTGCCCTGATATGGAATGCAGGAAACTAACATTGAATAGAGTTTGTGATGGTTGTGAGATACCTAAGTGAAGATGATGAGAAAGTAGTTGGAAGTACGTGTCTCATAGGATAGAGTTCAGGTTGTTCTGTAGATGAAAACCGAATCCACAGAAGAGGAGGAAAGCATCTTAGAGCATGTGAGAGTGAGAAAGGTCCAGGATGAAGCCCTGGGGGAAAAGAGGAGAGAGAGGAGGAGGAGAATGAGACAACAGAGACTAACTCGGAGTAGACAAAGAAGAAGGAGCAGCTCCAGCGTGGAGTCATGGGTGCCATGGAAAAAGACAATTCATTCACAGTGAGAAAGAGGCCACAGTGTTAAAACCAAAGTGAGAGCCAGGTGCGGTGGCTCATGCCTATAATCCTAACGCTCTGGGCGGCCGAGGCAGGTGGATTGCCTGGACTCAGGAGTTCAAGAACAGCCTGAACAAGATCGGGATCCTGTCTCTACTAAAAACAGAGAAACTATCCAGGCACTGTGGCTGGCACCTGTAGTTCTAGCTACTCTACTCAGGAGGCTATGGCAAGAGGATCACTGGAACGCAGGAGTTTGAGGTTCCTGTGAACTATGACGATGCCCAGGGCAACAAAGTGAGACGCTGTCTCAAAAAAAAAAAAAAAAAAAAAAGCAAACAATAAAACACCAACCCAAAGAAAGTGCAAAATGATGAGGGTTGAAAGAGCTGTCACATAAGGTTGCAGACACACTCACTGGGGGCTAGAGGGGATCCAGAATAAGCTGACCACAGAGCTGAGTCTGTGAATCAGAGATAGGAGACTCCTCATCTTTCCTAGTCCTAGCAGTTCATAAGTTGAGGTTGAAGTGAAAGTACGATTTATGCTACACAGCTTTATTTAATTAGGGCTGAGGAAATTGAGGTGGTTTGGACAATCTCTGGCAAGAACCTGGTAAAAGAACTTGGAGTCTTTCTCTTTAATTTATTCTTTATTTGTGTGAGTTGCGATGGGTTAAGGAGGTAGCTGGCTAAAGATATAAAAGAAAAACATGAAAAGGAAGGGAGAATAAGAAGTATTTGTTCTTTAAAGAAAGATGATGTGCCAAACAGCTGTCCTAGAGCTCTTTCTTCTCCTGTCTCCACATAATCTAAGGTCTATTTATAGGAAAAATACAAGTTAGCATGGCCAATATGGGCATCGTGGGCTAGCAAAAAGTGCAATCACTACACAAATAGGCATGCATAAAAAATTTCTTCCAAATTCCCCAAAACTATTTTAGTAAGGGACTTAAGGAGTATGGGAACTCCAAGTGTGGAGTTCAAGAGTAAGCATTTAGATATTTTGGAGCAGATTGATAACGCCATGACATATAAGCACATCATAATGGACTCGTGTTACTGAGCAGGGTAGGACTGGTTTGGGTGCTTGGTATTCACAGAGCGAGTCACACGCGGCATGAGTTAGGCACTAGTCAGATGCAGGAGGATGCTTGGTAGAAATTTTAAAAAATTGTTAAACCCTACAGATAGTTTAAGAAGCACTGCTTTAAATCACAACCTATTTATAAGTTAAGATTCTTTACAGCCAGGATGGTGCAAGGGAATTGACAGACAGCTTGAGCACACACCAAAAAATTTCGATATAAAGTAAGAGGACATTGGGAGCCATTGTAGAAAATGTGAACTAGAGATGGAAATGCTCAGAATTACCTTCTAAAAGGGTTTTCTAGAGAAAATGCAGACCAGTTTCTTGAAATCGTTTTTTGTTCGTTACAATAGCCCCAGAGTCTATAACAGTACCAGCACATGATAGGCACTAAATATAGAATTAAAAAAACAGGGAGGATTTTTTTTTTTTTTTTTGGCAGATTTGGCTGGGGCTGGCAGCCTACTTCTTGAGCCACAGGCGCCACTCCAGGGAGGATTTTTTAAAAATAGTCGCGACCCACAGGAACTGTATTAAAGGACCGCGGCATTAGGAAGGTTGAGAACCACTGCTCTAGATATAGGTCGACAGGGCTGATCCGCCTAGTAAGAACAGAAATAAAGAAAATGCAAATCTGGGAAATATTGGGAGAAGTCTCCAGTTTTTCCCATCTTAGCAGGCACATGACCAGCCACTAAAGTCTAATTCAGAAATCTGGGGTCATCTTCAACTCTTCCCTTTCTCCCTGCTCCCCACATTTAGTCACTCTGAGTTCTAAATATCTCTACTCTGCCTTCTCCTTCCCCTACTCACACGGCTATAGTTCAAGTCCAGGACTTTAGTAATGCCTAAGTAGTCTCCTACCCTAGGGGAGACTATTCAACCTACCTGTCTTTCAAAATTGGAAGGCTGGGCGCCTGTAATCATAGGACTCTGGGAGGCCAAGGTGGGTGGATCAATCAAGACCAGCCTGAGCAAGAACTGGACCTTGTTTCTAAAAATAGCCTTGCACTGTGGCAGGTACCTATAGTCTCAGCTCCTTGGGCGGCTGAAGCAGGATTGCTTGAGCCCATGAGTTTGAGGTTGCCAATGAGCTATAATGACACCATTGCACTCTAGCCTAGGTGACAGAGATACTGTCTTAAAAAATAAAATAAAATAAAATAGAGAAAATTCAGTGTTTTTACTTCTTTGTTTGAAGTCATGAGCTGGCTCCTGATTTACCTTCCAAACCTAAGTAACACCTGAGCTCCACATCGGGCAACTCCTTCCAGGCTGGCATCATCTGGCACGTGCCTCACACCCCAGCATTCTCTGCTGCTCCTCACTCTGTGGTTCTCAAGCCTACACAGCACTAAACTGCTGTGACCCCTACCCCAAGGCTGTGCCATCCACTTCATGCCTCTGCGCCTTGGCTTCTGCTCTTCCAGCTGCCTGGAATGCTCTGTACCTCCTCACTCTGCCTGCCTCTTCCTCTGCATTAGCTGCTTATTGCTGCTGTAACTAATTACCACAAGCTTAAAAACAAATTTGTCGCCATTCTCTTCTGGAGATCAGACGTCTGAAATGAGTCTGATGGGGCTAAAACTGAGGTGTGGGCAGAGCTGCACCTTCTGGAGCTCAAAGGGAGAATCTGTTCTTTGTCTTTTCCAGCTTCTCAAGGCTGCCCACAACGTTTCTGGCCAACGGCCACATCCCTCCAACCTCTGCTTCCATTGTCACATCTTCTCTGACTCTCCTGCCTTCTCTTTGTAAACGAACCCTCGTGATTACCAGGCACAACTGAACAATCTAATCTTCCCCTTTTCCTTACATTTAACAACATCTGCAAAGTCCCTATTGCCTTGTAACTTGCAGGTTTGGGGGTATAGACATTTGGGGAGCACCATTATACTGCTCACCCTCCCACTCAACCACAATTGATCTCTTAAAGCTCAGCTCAGCTACTGCTTGATGCACGCGCTGTTCAGCGATGGTAGTATGCGTATGACACAAAATAGTCATGTAAATGCTCCCTTCACTGCCTGGCTCAGCTTGTGCTGCGTGTGAACTTTTAGAACGTGCCTACCTCTTTATGCTTTGAGCTCTTGATCGGACAGCTTATTCATTTTGTATCACCACACCTAGCATGTTAAGGGATATATAGTAGGAAGTAGTATGAACTAAATTCGTTTATTTTTAATTTTTTAAATTTTTTGTTATTTTTAGAGACAGGGTCTTGCTCTGTGTCCAAACTAGAGTGTGTAGTAGCGCAGTCATAGCCCACTGCAGTCTCCAATTCCAAAGCTCAAGCTATCCTCCTGCCTCAGCCTCCTGAGTAGCTAAGAATACAGGCATATACCACCATACCCAACCAATTAAAAAAAATTATGCTGTAGAGACAGAATCTTGCTATGTTGCCCAAGCTGGTCTCAAACTCCTGGCCTCAAGCAATCTCTAGCCTTGGCCTCCCAGATTGTATGTGTGAGCCACTATACTCAGACTAAATTCATTTTTTAAAAATGAATGTACCAGACAGTGCAATGACCCATCTTCATGTTACCTAGAAATATATATTTAAATGGTGACTGCAGCTCCAATGTGTCCCTGACTCTCGAGTATCCAAGCTACCACTCTCCCTGTCCACTGTGGCCTACTTCCTCCCAGACCCTTGGGGCTCATGCTGTACTTCTCCAGCCCTCACTTCTCCATCTACCATGCTTTTCTTCAGACTTTCCTATATCATGAATCCCTATGCACTCTCAAGGCACAGATCAAAATTTTCCCTCTGCCTTTTATGCTCTTCTTAAGTCAGAAATAATCACTTCCTCATCTGAGTTGCTGAGACATTGTGTACACATCTATATTACAAATCTTGCGTGGTGTTTTGCTTGGTGATTGTGTATATATCTGTTCTATCACAAGAAAGTGCAAGGACCATGTCGTGTCTGTGCCATGCTAGACATACAGCGAGGGCTCAGCGTTGTTTACTAAATTAAGCTGAGCATAGAAACAGATGAGCATAAAGGGTAATAGAAAGGAACCAAAAGACGAGAAAAGTGCCCCTGAGAAAAGGAAGAAAGGAGCCCCTTGCAGACAGCATGCAGAAGATGCCAGGAGGCAGAAGGTGGGAGGCTGATGTTAGAGGGGCTGAACTCCACATGAAGTGAGCTGTAGGCCTCAGAATCAATGAGAAGGCCACTGGATTTGACCATTAAGAGATCCGAATGGTTTTAGGAAGCACAGCTTTGGGAGCGCCCAGTCAGGGCTGTGTGTCTGCTCCTGTTTTTATGTCAGGAGAGGAAGGATCTCCAGAAGAGAAACTACTTGAGGAAGAGGATCAGACCTCGTATCTGATCAACCTGCTTGAATGCCTGGGGACATGAACACCCCTGCACAGTTCCAAGTCAGGCTGGAAGGCTTGGTTCCTTCATCTGATATGGAGAGTTCAAAGCACTGGGAGACACGGAAGGTTTTCAGGGATACAGGGACCAATGTAATGCATTCTTCTATAATAAACTAGTAAACAGATTTTCATCAATATGATATCATCGGTGTAACAGTCCAGGTTCTTTAGGAGCAAAGAAAAAATGTCTGTCTGACTTCAGACCTGAGAGCAACTTCTCTCCCATGGAACTTTCTGCATGACTGGATTTCTCTGTCTGAGGCCTTCTCTGATCCAGGGGATGAACTGTCTTCACCTCTGCCTGCTGCCCTGTCTCCCACCAACACTGCCTTCAGCTGTGTTTTCTAACCTGTGTATTGCTTGCCTAACCCTTACCCCTCCTGTCTGTCTTGACCCACACTAAGCCTGATCTAGATAGACTCCTGTGCCTGCCATCTGCCTGGAGTTCTGCCCAATTTGATTTGTTGTTGTTGTTGTTGTTGTTGTACTTTGGCCTGGACTGAGTTCAAACCTGCCTCCCTTGATATGGTATATGGGGCTGGCACCCTACTCCCTGAGCCACAGGTGCTGCCCTATCCAATTTGATTTTGTTCAGCAACTATTTCTGTGATCTGCTTCTGTGGTGTCCTAGATCAGTGTATCATGGTATGATAGGCCACATATTTTCAACAGGGGTAAGATTCCAAGGGATTAAAAACAACTTTTTAAAAATGTATTAAGTACAGATATACATGCAGCATATAAACTGATATCACAATGTATCTGTGTGTATTAGTCAGGGCTCTCCAGAGAATGAGAATCTATAGAATACGTAGAGATATATAGAAAGAGATTGACTAAAGGAATTATGGAGACTGAGACGTCCTACAATCCCCTTTCTGTGAGCAGGAGACCCAGGACAGCTAATGGTGTAGTTCCAGTCCAAGCAGGTCTGAAAACCAGGGGAGCCAACTGTGTAGGTTCCTGTCCAAGCCCAAAGGCCTAAAACCAAGGAGCACCGATGTCCAAGGGCAGGGGAAGATAAAGTCCTGGCTCCTGAAGAGGGAGGGTCCTGCCTTCCCTCACCTTTCTCGTTCTACTGAGGCCTTGGGGGTTACATGACTCCCACCCACACTGGGGAGGTGATCTGTTACTCAGTCTACCAATTCAGTTGCTAATATTTCCAAAAACACTCTCTGAGATAGACCTAGAAATAACATTGATGTCTTGATATCTGGGCAATTCAAAATTGGGCACCTAAAATTAACCATCTTGTTGTGGTACCAACATTTCATGGGGAAGAGCCATTTAAAAAATTGTCTACAAGGGCTCATACTTTGCAATCCAAAAATGGGAAAGCGATAATGAAAAGAAAAAGGTTAAGGGCAGTGCCTGTGGCTCAGTGAGTAGGGTGCCGGTTGCAAATATGGAGAGTGGTGGGTTCAAATCCAGCCCAAGCCAAAATGCAACAAAAAAAGAAAAAGAAAGAAAGAAAGAAAAGAAAAGAAAGGCAAAGAAAAAAAGAAAAAGGTTGAGAAAGGCTGTGATGGGCGATTAGGCAGCAATTTAATTTATAAAAAGAGCACAAGAGTAGATGGGAGGAGGTGGAGATAGCCAATGGTTGGTTATATGACTGAGAATTAGATTATGGAGAGGATTTCAAAGAGAGGATTTCAATCCAGCAAACAAATTGTGAGCACTTATTATGTTCCAGGAGCTGTGCAAAAGCCTCTCACATTTGTTAGCAAAGAGCTTCTCCCTTTTTTACTTTCACTGTGTATGTCTTTGAAGAAAAAATCAGTAACATTTTCTATTGAGACAGTGGCCCACCTATCTCTCCTCTGCTTCCAGCTAGTAGGTAATTACCCACTAGTAGGTAACTCCTGGGACACATTTTGCAACATTGAAACAATGAGAAACACAGCCCAGATTGTGTTTGTAGACGCTCCTTTCATGGCACCCTTTCAACTGGTTGGGCAATTTAAAAGATGCAGTTGTGATCATGACTAACTTATTAAGATGCTTGAGGGAAAGTTGAACGTCCTTAACCTACTTTTGAAAAGGGGCAAGAAAAATATGAGTAGGAATAATTCAAGAAAACCATTTCAAGTCTATTGAACAATGGACTCAAGAACCTCCTGAGCTGGACTGCAGAGGCTAGCACCAGAAAACAGGATGCCGCTTAAAGGAAGCCCGGCCATCACTGGTGCCTGCCTGCTCTTCTAGAGTATGACTTTTGTTTGTCGCCTGGTTTGTTTTTCATTAAAGAACTATTTTCTTTGTCTCTTGCAGCCTTAAGAACTTACAGAGTCTGCATTTTACCCTGGGCAGGTTGTCAATGCTGTGTCTACCTCCGAATTTGCCCCCTGTGCTTTCTCTCCTATTTTCTTACTCTTACCACAAGTGCTGCGAAGCAGGGATGATGCTGTTGGGGTGGGAAGCTGAATGGGGGAAGATGAATGAGCATCAGTGTCCTCTCAGAATCTACAGCCAACTCTTGGCAGCTTATCTGTGGTAAATCTTGCTTTCAGCTTCTTGTTGACTTTATCACCCACTCTCTGTGCTTAACTCTACAACGGATGTTATCACCAGCTCTGTTTATTCACAGAGCCAAGAGTGCCAATTGCACAGGGAAGTGTTCAGGAAAACCTACTTTTTCGTGTCATTTTGACCAGCAAACAAAGCAAAACCCCATCATTATTTTACTGAATTTGACTTTGTTTTAGAAATACTCATTTATATTTTGTCAAACTAGTTGTACCTGTAGACACAGTTTTATTCCTCCTTTCTGGTCATACTTTGCAATCCAAAACCAGGAGAAGAGGAGAAGGGTAGGTTTCTAAAGCACTGCTCCCAGGGAGGGTCTGAATCGCAGGTGAATGTGTGACTTCCTTTGGTAGGAAAGCATTTCCTGCTCAGGTGCATCCAATTGAGAGAGGCTGCTGGCTATAGGGCAGTAGAGACAAGGTACACTGGTGAGTAATCAGGCAGCTTTTCCAGTTCTGGGCCACTTTCACATTGTAGAGACATTTTTTTTAAGCTTTATGAATTCTTGGAATATTAAGCATACCCATTCAAATAATTCTTTCAATATGGTGGATATTTACAGGCTTCCCTGGAAATCAGAACCATTGAATTTAACTTCTGCTGTGACACTGGCTAATTCGGTAACTTTCAACCTTTTCAGTCCTCCGAGATGGCACGAGTAACGGAAAGCACACAGGCTACGGAATTATTCTGACATCTTATCCCTATCACTTATTAGCTTGTTGACCTTGGATAAGTTATTTAACTTCTTTGATCCTCAGTATCTTTATTTGTTAAACAGACATAAAGATATCTGCTTTGTAGGAATGTTGTAAAGATCTAATGAAATCATGTATGTAAAACACCCAACACACAGGAGTCACTACATAAATGGCTGCTCTAGTAGGAATATCTGTAAGAGATAGAGAATGCTCAGTGACAAGGGGCATGAGTGTCTGAGCTCCTCACCCACAGAGCTTCCTTTACCTTGTGATATTATTATCATACACGTAGCCGTAACATAGGCCTGTTCTATTTCTTCATGATCTGGTCACCACACCAATCAAAATGTGCAGGGTTAGGGCAGGGGTGGGGGGGAGAGAAGACTGGCTGGTGGACAGGCACTGCTGCTCCTGTAGGCAGAGAATGAACCTCTGGCATTCCTGCAGCTGCAGAGCAGGGATGAGAGGCAAATGGCTGCCCGCTCGTGGTGCACACGGCCAGCTAAGCTACCAGAGTGTTTCCTGCTTGGTTTCTACAGATGTTCTTCCTTGGCTCTGGATAAGTCCCCCAGCAAGTACTTTGCCAAGAGCAAGAAAGGCAGCTGCGTGACAGCCCAGTCCACAGAGCTGGCAAACCCCTGTCATCAGAGAAAGAGAGAGTCATGAAAAACAAAAACCTGTGGTTCCACCTCTCAGCCAGGGAGTTAGGCAGCTGTTAGGTGGCACATCTGACTCTTGCCCCTTAACAAAGTTTCTCTTTGTGTCCTCCTCCGCCTGCCTGCCTGTTCCACTGGGTAGGCTGGGAGTGACTGCTCAAATCATTATGGAGTGTGTACTCTGCTCCCACGTTCACTCAACACACACTGAACGTCTTCTACAAAAACAATAAGATAGACTCAGATTAGGACTCACAGACTCAAGTAAGTCCTAATATAGTAATCACATGTTCAAGTAATTCTTAAATGGTATTCATAATATGTAGATGCCAACCCTAGGGGGCTTAGGGAAAGGAGCGATGGAGATGGTGAAGGCTTCACAGAGGAGGTAACATTTGAGCTAGGATTCCAGGAGAGGTGGATCCAGGGGAGGATGGGGCAGGGGAGAGGAAGGCGTGAGGACATTCTAGGCAAGGTGAAGTCCATGCATGCCGGTGAAGAAGACATGAGCCCACAGCATGTCTGGGGACTGGCTGGTAGTCTGATGTGCCCAGAACATAGGCCATGTTGCATTACAGCAGCAGCAGCAGCAGCAGCAGGGGTGGGGGCACTGTGGCCAGAATGCCCAGGGTTTTCTGTGCCTGTCTGTGGAGTTGGGCTGTCACCACAGAGCTTGGTGTGTTTGCCATTGCTGGGTCTTAAGTGTGGAGTGAAGGGATTATCTTTGCATTGTGGACCATCCTGTGGGCTTTAGAGTAGTGAACGGGCTAAAAGGTGAGACTGGAAGCTGAGAGACTTCTAATGACGAGGTCACTGACATTTCGGGTGATGTCAAATGCTGCCACCTGATCAAGGAGGATGGGGCCTGAGAATAAGTTCACCAGATTTGGCAGAAGGAAATTTCTGGTGACAGCTAATAGTAATTTCACTAGAATGATTCAAGTAGAAGTTAGATTACCAAACTAGTGATTCTAAAAATGTGGTCCCCAGACCAGTAGCCTCGGCAACACCTGGGAACTTGTTAGAAATGCAAACTTGTCACCCCAGACCTCACCCCCAAATTCTGAGAATGTAGCCCAATAATAGGTGTTTTAATAATTTTACAAGCCTCTGGCTAATTGTGATGCATGCTAAAATTTGAGAATCACTGGCCTAAATAAATCTCTTCTCGAGCCATTCCTTACTAGGACTCCAGATCATACAATGAGTCATTTGGTATTCTCTAAACTATCATTAATATTATAGTTTCTTAGCTTTCTGTACAAGTTGTTCCTCTAACAGTCATATGCAATACATCTATGTTCTCTGCCACAATATTAAACTTATTGTTCAAAGACTACTACCTCAAATGTTACCTTCCTAAGATGTCTCTCTAAATTCTTCTAGGCGGCCCTCCTACGAATACATGTCCATATCATGACGCTTATTTATTGTTTTGGTTTACTATCTGCCTTCTCTACCAACCAGAAGCTCCTCAGGAGTAGAAACTTCCCTGTCCATCTCTATTTTCACATTGTTTTCACATAGTAATTGCTCAATAACTACAAGGAGAGGAAGTTGTAATGGGTTGAGAAGTAAAAACAGCAAAGAATAAATTACTCTTTTGAGTGGTCTGGGAGTGAAAGGAAAGATGAATTTAAAATAGAAGTAGAAATACAATAGGAAGTGTGCGTGTGTGTGTGTGTGTGTGTGTGTGTGTGTACGCGTGCGTGTGCAGAAGGAAATCGTTGGTGGAAGGGATTAAACCAGTAGAGACGGAGAGATGAATGATGAGCCAGCAGGAGCCAGTGGATAACGAACAGCAAAATGGTCCTGGAAGAGACAGAAGGAGATGGAATGGATGGTCACTGCAGAAGGATTGGCACTGAGAGAAGGGAAAGATGGAAAGATGGTGCATAAGAGATAAATCTTGAGGTTGAGAGGAGACATGGGGAGGGTTCTCAGAAGAACCATTCCTCAGTAGACATGGTGAGGGTAGGAATGTTTTTGAGGGGAGGTGATATTTGAGTGAGGAGATGTTTTCAGTGAAGTAGGAAGTGAAGCCTTTTGTAAGGAAGGAAATGGGGAACAGAAAGAGGGAAAGAGTCTCCAGGAGAGTGCTAAAGGCTTGTAGGGCCAGGGTGGGGCTACAGAGCAACAGCAGGGGATTCTTGTGGGCTGATCCTTTTCCCTGACCTAAGATAAATAAGAGCTCATTTATTCATCCACCTGGCATTGGCAATAAAAGCAGTAAGAGGGGATTGTCACCAAGGGACGTCTCTATAATAAGATGCACAATTTCTGCCTTGGCTCCTGTAGTTCAGTGGCTAAGGCTCCAGCCACACACACCAGAGCTGGTGGGTTAGGATCCAGCCTGCCAAATAACAATGACAACTACAACCAACCAAAAAAGAGCCAGGCATTGTGGTGGGCACCTGTAGTTTCAGCTACTTGGGAGGCTGAGGCCAGAGGATTGCTTAAGCCCCAGAGTTTGAGGTTGTTGTAAGCTGTCACACCACTCTTACCCAGGGAAACAGCTTGAGACTCTGTCTCAAAAAAAAAAAAAAAAAGATGGACAATGTGTAGATCCCGATCCTAGTACAACATAGAAAATATTCTGGCTCTGTATATCAACTAACATCAGAATATTCTGCAAATAATAATGCTGTACATGGTAAGAACAGACAACTAAGAAAATTACTGGGCGGCATCTGTGGCTGAAAAGTGTAGGGCGCTGGCCCCATATGCCAGAGGTGGCGAGTTCAAACCCAGCCCTGGCCAAAAAAAAGAAAAGAAAATTACTTATGATACATGAAGTACCTGAGGAAACAGGATAAAGTCTCTCTCTCTAGTCTTTTTTTTTTTTTTGAGATGGAGCCTCAAGCTATCCCCCTGGGTAGAGTGCCATGGCTTCACAGCTCACAGCAACCTCCAACTCCTGGGCTCAGGCGAGTCTCCTGCATCTGCCTCCCAAGTAGCTGGGACCACAGGCACCCGCCACAACGCCTGGCCATTTTTTGGTTGCAGCCATCATTGTTGTTTGGCGGGCCCGGGGTGGGGATTCGAACCCGCCACCTTAGGTGTATGTGGCTGGCGCCTTAGCCGCTTGAGCCACAGGCGCCGAGCCTCTAGTCTTGATTACCACTCTGTAGATATACATATGAAGAACAATGGAACAAAACACACCAAAATGCTATCATTGAGGGTACAATAGGTCCTTTTTGTTTTAATTTTTAAATTGCTATTTTTATGTTTGAAATTAAAGTTAGGTTAATAAATAGAACTGGTTCTTTCCCTACTGGCTTTGTCTTCTATTGGGAACACTTACAAGAGAGTATTTTAAAATAAAAAGTTGTAATGTGGAACCAATCATCACAGCTGTTTGACCTGCTCTCATGTGAAGGCAGGAGCAGGGAAGAAAGTCTTTGAGTTGCCCCAGAGCTGGAGGCTGACAAGCAAGAGACTGGGCGCCATGCTAAGGGAAGCACACAAGATGTCTGTGCCCAAGCCTTTGTTTCATAATAGACTTGGAAGGTGAAGTTTAAACAAATGATTACAGGGCAACTTAGTCAGTGCTCAAGTGGGTCATCTAAACAATGGATGGGATTGGACCTCTGAGGCAGAGACCTGTGGGCAGACAGTCCCATGCAGAGGTTTACTGTATGCTGTCAGGGCAAACCTGGGCGGAAATCCTTGTGCCCCTGCTTGGCAGCTCAGAGCTCTTGGACAAGTAGGAATAATGATTCCTGCTCATAAGCTGGCTGGAGCATTGCAAACAATAAAGGCAGGTATAGCGCTCAATACAGCATTTGACATGCATAAGCAGTCCACAGATATTAGCTGTCACTATCATTGTTGTCATTATTATCTGTGAATATTTATGAAACGGGGAACTAATTTGAAGTAGGACACATTTAATTCTTTGGAGGGAATTCAGGGAGGTGTCCTGAGGGCCGTTCTTTCCTCCTGCAGGAACATCCCCTGTGGCTCACCCAACCTTGGGGGGAGAGGGCTATGTGCAAGGGGAACTCCACCCTGGTTCTTCTTTTGTGGTGTTCGTGCTACTTCCCCACTCTAACAGGTGCGTGGTACTCCAGAGCACCCTTTCACCTTCCTCTCCCCTCTTCTGTTCTCTTTTTCTTCACTTCAACTCTTCTTACTTCCCTTTTCTCCTCAAGTGGTGGATGAGTAAGGAACTACACCACCTTGTACATGTTCTAAGTTTGTCTTTTTTGGAACCGAACTGTCTTCCAATTCCTGCACTTGTGTTCACCCTACCAGTTTTTCCCTTACTTTTGGAATATCTATTCCTGTAACTACTTTCTATAGTAAAGACTCTCCACTGATAATCATGAGTAGAGAGACAAGCATTGCAGGCCATAAGAGTTCTATTAAGGCAGGATTTTTCGAGGTAACTATATCTTTCAAAAGAAACCAATGGAGGTGTGGAATGTCTGAAGGGCTCTCCTTGGCCATGTGGCATCCCTTATGCACTCTGATATGGGTCTTGGTGTTGGAAACGTTCTCTGTCTTACTACTATCTGTTCTCTTCTTGTTTAGACTGTTAGTGTTGTAAGAGGGAAGGAGTCAAAGCTTTGAAAAACAATATTGGATCAGTGGCCTGACCAAGAGGATAAAGCAGAGATTATTCCTAACAGAGATCAGAATGATTAAAAATGAAAACAAGTTGGTATCTGGGATATTTAGGTACAACCACCACTCACCTGCTGAGTCCTATTTCACATTCTATTCCACATTAATGAATAATAATAGGACATATTTTAGCTTTATCAGAAAGCCTAGTTGCCTATTTGCAAAGTCATTATCTTCAACGACAGATACCTGGTCTGAGCCAGGAATTACCACCACCACCTCTTTGCACACATTAGCAAACATGCACACCAACGATTTGTACTTTCTTATAAAATTACTCTTTCCCTTTTAAGAGTATTTTCAGAAGCAAACCCTATCGTTAAGGCCATGTATGCTTCCATTATAAATACCTATTGTCAACTTGTAATTTTCTCCTAATGAACTCCTTGCTTAGAAGGAGATTTTTTTGATGATTACTTTAAAGCATGGGGTTTCTCTTCCTTACTTTTGATGCCCCCACTTCATACTTAGTTAACCATTTTGAATTCCACATAATAAGAAAATGTTCCCATTTCTTCTGCTTCAGAGGACTTAGATGTGACCTGTACCCAGATGGCAGAAGACTTTCCATATTTTAAGGTGAAAACTTTCTCTGTCCTGGGCCTCACTGCTCAAGAATTTCTTGGCTGATCATGAAGGAAGAATACAAGAATGTGGATAGAAACAATTAAATAGTCTCTAAGAACAAATGCCCTAAGATTCATAAATGTCCAGAATTGCATAACCATTTTAGTGACTGAAGCACCAAGACTCATCCAGTAATATTGTGGTTTAATAATTACACAGTTGTGGATTTATGATGCTTTGGAATTGGTGAGATGTCTTGGTGCGTACAGGTCAACGCTTTCATACATCATTATATTAATATATAGAAGTGTACACCCACCTAGGAGTTGAAATGTAATACCTCCCAGCATAAAATATGTAAGAAAAGACTTTAAAACAAGTAGTGATAAAGTGAGCATTCCTATACTAATTTTTCTGCTCATTTCATGGGTAGCAGAGAATTTTGGATTCCTGGTTAAGTTTTATACCTGTCATTTGTCAGAGAGTACATGCATGTGAAGAAAAGGTTACGCCCCATCTACAGGGAAAATCCTAAATTTTCCTCTCTTTATCATCAATTAAATTGAGATAATCTCATTTTTAAAAGGGCAAAAATGTGTCAAGAAGCCCAGATTACATATTACTTATACTCTTAATTAGAGCAGAGACAATTGAGTGTAGGCTTAATGGAAGGGTCTGACTGGTTTCTAATTCTGAGAGCTGATTTGAGTCTTGAAGTTAACTTTTGCCTTCTAGAACTTGTCCTGTGTTTGGCTGAACTTTGGGGACCTTTCAGAACATGGATCTTCTTTGAGCACTTACAAGATCCGACAATTAAGTTTGAAAACTAATCATAAAAAAAGTGCTACGTATCTCAATGCTAAATATCACTGTGGTCACCTCAAAATATTTCCCAAGGCCACAGCCTAGTTCACCCTTTAAAGCAATTTTGGAACTTGTCTTCTAGAGTGGCCATAGCAGCTGTCAGCATAGTATCCTTAATGTCCTAAACGTCATCAAAATGTCTTTATTTCAATACTTCCTTTTTGAGTAAAGACAAAAGTCATTGGGGGCCAGATCAGGTGTTTAGGGAGGTTGGTACAATACAGTTATTGGTTTATTGGCTAAAAACTTCCTCACAGACAGTGCCATGTGAGCTGGTGCATTGTTGTGATGCAAGAGCCACGAGTTGTTGACTAAGATTTTCAGTTCAGATTTTCCTAGCTGTTTCTCTATTGATGTTTACTTGGTCTGCTTCTCACAAATCAGCCAATGATTTTGATGCACCATTTGATGAATTTTTGCAATGCTTTCATCAGTTCTGCTCATTACTGGGTACCTTGATCTCTTTACATGAGTGACATGTTCTCTCCCCTGAGAAAAATATTTAATTCATTTGTACATGGCTATTTTCTTTATGGAATTATGGGAATAATAAATAAATAAACTTGAACTAACATGTCCCTGATTTCACTTCCACTCCTGCCAAGTTTAACAAGAAATTTACAATTGTTTGTTCATTTCTCTAATTTAAACTCCCACATTCTCACTATAGCACACAAAAACATACAACAACAATAATTAATGGAACTCAGCAAGACCCTGCCACACATCAATGCAAACTCAACTGTGAGACACTGAGATACCAAGGTTGTGAAACTTTATTGAGTTGTCTGTACAGTGCTGCCAACATAAGCACACGGTTGTAAGTTCATGAACTTAATTGTCAGTCCTCATACTCTGTGCAAGGAAAAGGACCAACTATAGTGGAGTTTCCAAAGATGAAAAAGAGATGAGTAAGAGCTGGTTCCTGGCTCTATTGGCCACTTCAATTCATTTCTTGCAGGCCAGGGACTGGATGAAATGAAAGTGGCTTCAAAATTAACCACAGAGTTCTCTACTTTCCTGTAGCCCCATGTTTATCTCTGTCGTAGTTATATTACTTGTATGTGGCCTCCTTCAATGTACTGTGATCTCCAAAGAGCAGAGGGTGGGTCTTACTTATGTCTGTATTCTCACAAAATCAAGGATGTGCTTAGCAGAGAGTAGGCTCTCACAACATGTTTTAAACTAAAGAAAGAATGTATTCACTTGTTTAGGCTTCCTAATTATAGTGGGTCAGGCTGTTGTGTAACAGTATGGGAGTGACTAGAAGCTGGTGGCCCTCTGCCCAGAGGTCCTTACAGTAAACATCATCTTGGAAGTGCTTACTATTGTTGCACCACGGTGGAGTGGAATAAGATGGAATATGAAGTCAGAAAGAGTGGGGCTTTTATCTTAGCTCTGTCACTATTTCTTACTTAACCTTGGGCAAGACACTAAAACTCTATCTCAGTTTCTTCATCTGTGAAATGGGAATAATAATGACTAGCCTGTCTATTTCCCACGATTGTTATTTCCCTACTATCTCATTGAAGATCAAATGAGATAGCATACTTAAAAGTGTTTTGGAAAGTCTAAAGCACTGCACAAGTGTAGGGCATTATTAAGAGAAATCTTCCTTTTAATTTCTGCTTCCACAAACATCACATATCCTTGGGTTCTTGGGTTATAGGGCAAGATAAGGGGAGTCGCTTCTATGTTTGACAACTCCACAGCACCTAGACAGTCTTCCAATCTTGTTATCTATCCCCAGTTTATATAGAACTATATGTTCCTTATGTAACATTCATTTAAAACATATATCATTGAGCACTTATGTACACTTCTATGCTAGAAACTGGGCCAAAATAAAAGAATTAAACAGGCTCTGCCCTTGAAGATTTTTACAGCATATTGGATCTGAGAGGATAGATTCCAGAACAAATAAGTAACCAATCCTGCATTAGTTTTGGGAGGCAAACTTATATGCATTTTAATTAGCAAAGACATATACATATAGTTTTAGTTTTAGTCAAAACTAAACTAGTCTTTATTCATGTTTTTCTACTGTTAGTGGTTTTTGGATTTCAATGGTGGAGACTGAGATTTTTTTTTTTTTAGATGAAAGTTTGTGGAATCCCATTTTTCTTTTTATCAGTGCAGCTATGGAACTTTAAAGAACAGCAACAACTGTGATTCATTATTGGACCCCCACCCCCATGAATATTGTCTTGCCAATTTCTCTTATAATGTAGGATTTGCGTTCACTAGAAGCACTATCCTTGGGGAAAACTATTTCCCATTCCACTCCAGTAATTAAATTGCTGAGTACATTTTGGGCCGATCCTGGCATTTCATGTGCTCAACTGCTACTCAAGTTTTGAGACACCAACACAAGTCCCCCTGGGTTCTATTAGGGGACAGGGAAATAGTCACCTAAATGCATACAGTGGAATTTAAGCTTAACTTTGAGGAAAGGCCAATTGCAAGAGTGCAATGCCATACCACTGATCAGTCAACAGGCACTGCTTTTACTCCAGCTGTATTGATTTCTTGGCTACCTATCTCCTCTACCAAATCTTTTCCTCCCCCTGTGTTTTCCACCTCTAGGAATGGCCACATCATGGCTCAAGGTACTGAGGTCCCTGCTGATTCCTCGATCTAGCTTTCCTCTCTCATCTATGCAGTTATTAGTCTTAGAACCCAGTTGCCATCTTTTCTGCATTCCCACAGCCTCTGCCTACCTCCTTACCTTCCTAGTTCAGGGAATAAGCTCTGATTTCTGTTTGCCTACCTCTATGCTTGTTGTTTTCTGTGCTTGGAGCAACTTTAAACCTCTAAATGTGAGAAATCTCTTTTCTTAAAAATTAATTTTTTGGTCCCCAATTTTTAGCCTAGCTGTTGAGTTCTTTCCAGAAGTCTTTCCTGACTACCCTGGCTGAGACAGTCCACAAATCCACAATACTCTACTTGTTATACTGGGTCTGAATTGTCGGTTTACTTGCCTTTCTCTTTTTATCCCTCAGCTCCTTGCACAGCACCTGGGCCATGGTACATATTCACTAAAATGCTAGTTGATGGGTTGGACTTGGTTGCGCTCATCTCTTACTTAGTCTTTGCTGGTTTCAATTCCTGCCCTTGGTTTTCTGCTCCTATTTTGTTTTGTTCTGACCAATTTATATCCATCACTTCCTTCAAAACATTTCTTTTAAAATATTTCTTCAGCCCAGGCTCAGTTGTTCATGCTTGTAATCCTAGTACTTTGGGAGGGTGAGGCAGGTGGATTGCCTGAGCTCAAGAGTTTGACACCAGCCTGAACAAGAGGGAAACTCTGTTTGTACTAAAAAATTAGAAAAAACTAGCCAGGTGTTGTGGCAGGCTTGGGTAGTCCCAGTTACTCAGGAGGCTGAGGCAAGAGAATTGCTTGAACCCAAGAGTTTGAGGTTGCTGTGAGCTATGATGCTATGGCACTCTGCCCAGGGAAATAGAGTGAGACTCTGTCTCTAAATAAATAAATAAATATTTCTTCAGTCACAGCCTTCCACTTCCATTCATAACGTTTGTACTTATGTGATAAGTTTAACATTATAACAAATTCAGCAAAAGTTCTATGTGAACATAACAGCTGCTTTCTTTAAAATAGTCACTTCGAGAAACTGCACATTTATTTTAATAATGTTGTCATAGCTGCAGTCGCTGCTAGAGTTGCTCTTTAGGGATAACTACCTTATAGTCTTCTGAATATATTTTAATAGTGACAAGTCTGATCTTTGTAGGTGACTTTTCAAGTTTTTACATAGCCAAGTCACTGTGATCTATGTTTAGTAAGTAAAGAGGGTGATCAAACTGGTAACAGTATGTAGGTCAACAAATAAAAAGTATTATTGTCTTTGTCCAAATGTATTTACACAACAGAAATTCCAAAATTGGCCAGGCCTATAAATCCTAGCACGCTGGGAGGCTAAGGCAGGTAGATTGCTTGAGCTCAGGAGTTTAGGACCAGCCTGAGCAACAGGGAGACCCTGTCTTTACTAAAAATAGCAAAACTAGCTGGGTGTTGTGGCCTGTGCCTATAGTCCCAGCTACTTAGGAGGCTGAGGCAAGAGAATCACTCGAACCCGGGAGTATGAGGTTGCTGTGAGCTATGAGGCCCTGGCAAGCTACCCAGGTTGACAAAATGAGACTCTGTCTCAAAACAAAACAACACAAGAAAGAAATTCCAAAACTATTTTTGAGCAATTATATTATTTTGAGAAGAGTTTCTAGCATCCAAGAGTAAGTACTTTTGATACTACTACTACTTGCTTATCTGTTCTAAAGAGCTTATTAATATAGAGTTTGGGGCATCTTAGGCCTATGCTTATACTGATGTGCACTCATTTAGTGTTGCTTTACATTCTAGTTCAACATTTATTATGTGATTGGTGCTGGGGATGAACAGGCCACTGACCTTGTTCATAAAGACCTCCTAATGTAGTTGAGAAAATAGAAATACCAAGAATCTTGACTGAAAAATTGATATTAAGGTGAGATAAAGAAGCAGTACAAGGTTGGGACTATGAGGGGAAGGAATTCAGTACAGTGTTGGCAAAGGCTTCTAAGTATTAAAATATGCATGATAATCAGAAGTTCATCAAGAGGAGGTGAGAAAGAGAGGAAGAGGAGTTGTTTTAAGCCAAGAGAACCAAAGTTACAAAATATGTTTGGGGAAATCTCAAGTTATATAGTATTGTTATGGTACAAAGTTCACAATGAGGACAGGGAGGACAGTAGATGGGGCCCAGGGAGGGAAAGGCCTCGGTGTACCCCTTTTCTGAAGTTTGGATTTTATCTGGTAGGAGTCAGGGAGAGGCTCCGTGGGTAGAATTTCCCATCCCAACAGGATTGTAAACTCCCACATCCAATTAGTCAGAATAGGTTTTGCTCCAACTCCCACCCTCAGTTTTTTTTTCAAGATTGTCTCATATCCATTTCTTCTGACATCGACCTCATTAATTCAGGCCTTCATCACTCCACGCTTGGGTTGTTGCACAAACTTCTGGGGTTCCAGTTCACTTCTTGTTCCTGACATTCACTTTTATACAGGATTATCAGAGCAACTTTCCTCCCCATCAAGTCTCACCTCTGTTCAAAAACCTTCAGTGGTTTTCTGTCACCTGAGAGATAATTGTCTCCTCATCCTTTCAGTTAACATTCAAATTCTGCATAATGTGGCCCAAAGAGACCCCCCTTCTTCCCTCCCTTCACCACTAACAGTGCCAGAACTCATCAACTTATACCCTTGTGTCTACCTTTGCCTTTATGATGCTTCTCCCCTGGAATGAGAGGCCCACGGAACTCTTTTTTTTTTTTGCAGTTTGCGGCTGGGTTTGAACCCACAACCTCCGGTATACAGGGCCAGCGCCCTACTCCTTTGAGCCACAGGCGTCCCCCGGAACTCTTGTTTTTTTAGAAGCCCACTTGGACCCAGGCCTTATCACTTGGCACTCTCCTGCCCTGGAAGTACCAGAAAGTACTCTTCTGGTTATATTCTCTTACTATAAGTATGCATATAGCAGTGGTTCTCAACCTTTCTAATGCCAAGACCCTTTAATCTAATTCCTCATGTTGTGGTGACCCCCAATCATACAATTATTTTCGTTGCTACTTCATAACTGTAATTTTGCTGCTGTTATGCATTGTAATGTAAATATCTGATATGCAGGACGTATTTTCATTGTTATAAAGGGGTCACGATCCACAGGTTATGTAAATGATACATTTTATGTTTCCTCTGCAATTAGTATTTTCACTATCATTTAGTTTTTAAGATTTATTCCTATAACATATATAAATACGGTCTTTTCAATTACTGTATTGCATTTCATTTCATAAATGTACCACACATTATTCATCCATTCCTTTAAGGGTGGGCATTTAGGTTGTTCTTAATTTTTGGCTATTACAATGTTGCAATGAATATCCTTTGCTGGTCTCCTTGTCTTATACAAATTCTATTGACCTTTCAGGATCTTGCTTTCATCCCAGCTCCTCCTTCCCCGAATGCCTAGCCCGCTGCAATGAAGTCTCGGTCCTCGAAGAAGCTGTGCTACTGTGCCGAGCACATTGCTACGCAGTGAGGCGCTTAAGAAATATTTGCTAAATGAAAGAGCGAATGAATGAATGGTGTAGCACAGTCCAGGCCATACCGCTGTCCTTTCCACACGGATTTTGGCGCCTTAGCCCCCACTTCCTTCGTTGACAGCACCAGTCTATTTCTACCGCATTCCTTTAGCTAGCAGGGTAGCGTGGGGATGTATGGGTGTGCGGGGGCGACACCGATCTCCCTGGACGAGGTCTGCCTCTCCCCGCAAATTCACGATTCCGCAAACTACAGCGTTTGAAGTTCAGAGTCCTAGCCCCCGCCCCCGGCGCCCCTCCGGCAGGGGTACGGCCCAGCGAGGCGCTGCAGCCAAGTTCGGGCGCGCCGGCCCTCGAGGCGGGTCGGAGAGGGGGCGTCTGACTACTCGAAGCGGATCCCTCCGCGCGGAGCTCGGCCGGCGCTTCTTCCTGCGGGAAACCCCTGGGTGCCCAAGGCGGCGCGGCCGCGGCGACAGAGGGGCGGGGCTTGCGGTGGGAGGAGGCGGCCGAGGCGGAAGGACACATGAGGCTGCTTCGCTGCACACCCAAGAAAGTTTCAACCCAGCTTCGGGCGGCGGCTGAGGCGGTGGCCAACTGAGCGGCGGAGTCGGGGTGTGAGGCGTGGAGGCTCTTACGCCTGGGTTTTGGGAGAGTCGCGCCAGGCTGTGAGCCGCAGAGGCAGGAGGAAGGGAGGCGAAAGTGGGGCTCCTCTGTCGGGACCCCCTCCCCATGTGGATCTGCCCAGGCAGCGGCGGCGGCGGAGGAGGCGACCGAGAAGATGCCCGCCCTGCGCCCCGCGCCGCTGTGGGCGCTGCTGGCGCTCTGGTTATGCCGCGTGGCCCCCGCGCGCGGTGAGTATGGTGCTGAGGGGCGCTGTCCCCCGTTCCCGACCTCGCCCGCCCTGACCAGCCACCTGGGGCGCCCATTCCCCCCCTCTTCCGTCCTCCTCTGTGAAGGAAGGCCGGCCTCGGCCGTCGGCGCGGAGCGGAGCGGAGCCACTGGGTTCTCGAAAGTTTGGACGTCGTCGGGGCCCCTCTCGTGGCCGGCCCCTCCCCCGCGCTCCCCGCAGCTCCCCACGCGCCGCCTCCTCGGCCGGAGGGAGGACGGGCAGCGAGTCTCAGAAACTCCCTTTAGGGAGGATTTGGGTTCGGGGAGTTGGGCAGTTTTGCCCTTCAGGTTCGGCGGTTCCCGAGGCTGAGGGCGAGCCGTCTGAGCGGACTGTGGCCGGGCGCGGGTGGGCTGAGCGGAGGAATGCCAGATTCCCGGGGACAGCGCGGGGGCAGGGCCTCCCGGCCCAACCGCTTGCACCTTCACAGCCAGACTTAGCTTTGCCAAAGTGTGTGTGTGTGTGTGTGTTTGGTTCGGATGGGGACAAAGTTTTGCGGCGCGCCCCGGTTTTGACATCTCGTCGTCCCTACGAGTCGGGTGTGGTGCTCTTGTCTTTGAAAGGTGGGGAGGCACAAGCCGTAGGGAAACTGGCGTGGCCGCACGCTGGGGCACATGATTTAAAAATCTCAACTGCTGTTATTCTTTCCGAGGCGCGGAGCTCTGGTGCTTTCAGTGTGTGTGTCCAGACCCAGGAATGTGGTGTGACGATCATCGACTCCTCCAACCTGGCAGCAGCCTTGGCCGCTCTTTTGGCATGGTTGGGGGTGGAGCAGGGGCGGGTGAGGAAAAGTGGATACGTGAATTCAAAGCGCTTCCTTAGAAAGCCTCTTTATGGTTGGGTATTTCCAACAGGCTTTCAGAATATGGTTGGAGCAAGGAGAGGAAATCAAATCGCATCATGTCTTACCCATCCCACTCATACTTTTGGCTTCTAAATTTCTTCAGAGGTGGAACGAGGTTGGGCTGTGGAGCCTTGCTCTGGAATCCTGGCTTCAAATCTCTGCAACATGAACTCACCAATAAAATGGGAATGAAATTACTCAGTTTATAGGATTAATTTAAAACATGTATATTAAACCCATGGCACTTAAAAGGTGTTCAGAGAATCCTTTCAGGGCAGGGACTGTGTTTTATTCTTTATGAACTCTGTACTTCCAAGGGGATGATGCTTTCTGTATGTGTTGAACTGAAAGGAGCCTTTTCTTTTCTTGAGCCTAATCTGAAAGAAGATTTTTGCCTTTACCAAAAAACCAGTACATGAGCTCCATTTCTTTTCAGAGAAAAGGTTAAGAAGATGATGAGCTTTGGAAAAACATGTTCTTTGTTGTTGTTAGTAGGCAACTGATATGCCAGTCACAGATGTGTAAAAAGAGAACAGACTATTTATCACCTGAAAACAGAACTAGGTTGTCAGCACCAACTAGATACTTCTTGGAGAGTTCGAATTTCATACCCCTCTAGGTCCCTAAGAATTTCAGAAGTGGACCAGGAGGCTTCCTGATGGTGGCACAAAACTGTTGTTTCAGAAACAGTTAATAAAGAGCATATGATAGTATTTTTGCCTTTTTTCTTTGAGTGAAAGCTTTGCTCCATCTGTAGATTTAGGATGCAAAGGAGTATAATCAATGAGAGTCTGAGAGTCACAATTCTTGCTCTACCCTTAACTTGTTTAAGTAAATAATTTTTGTGATCTGGAGTCTCTTCAACTGGGAAACAGGACTAAAGGAATAACTTACTTTAGAAAGTTGTAAGGAATAATAAATATCTTTGTAAAATGACTTGCAAAATTAAAGTGTGAAATGGTAAGATTGATGTCAGAAATAGGAGTACACTGACACATAGGGTTTCTTTCATTCTAGGACTCCAGTGTGTGAAACGATGAGTTACTGCTATTAATAGCTAGCTTTTAAGTAGCCAAGTTGAGTGTTAGGTTGATTCACAGGATAGGATTTAGATACTTTGATTTTTAGACAGGTGTTCTTCAGATGCTAACCTACTGCACTAGAAGAGATTAAAATGTATGTTTGTTGGTACAGAATTTAAATTTTCTCAGAGTCTAGCAGAGAAGACTTCTGGAATCCTCCTAATTTATTATTGTGTTTTGCCAAGGTACTAATTATAACACCCTTCCAAACTTTTGAGTGTTTCTGTCTTTGGCTGGTGTCCAATTGTTAATTTAAACATCACTGAGTTCCTAAGGCAAGGAACTGTCAGCCCATCTGTCTGATTGTCTAAACAGCTATCCAGGACCACCTCTTGGTCCTTGTTTTCTTTTGCTTTGCAGTGGGAAGTGACTCTGATTTTGCTGCCTGTTAGATAATTTCTCAGCTGAATTCTTCTCTTGCTTTTAAAGAAATCACAAAGAACATGTTTTGTTCTTTCATATGGAAATGAAATTTTCCTAAAACTATTTTCCCTTTTCCTTTTCTTCTTCTTTCTGTATTATTATTATTATTCCTTTTTGGGGGGTGGAGTGGAAGAGAATGATTACTTCTAGTCTCTCATTTTTCCTTATGTTTGGATTTTTAATATATTGATCCGCGTTTCTTGGCATCTCTCCGCCCCATTCCCACTCTACTGCCTCTCGTATAAATTACTGTGGCGCAGAGGAGCAACTTTTGGTTCACCTGGATTGTAGTTGCTGACCTCAAGACCTTTCGAGAATGTTTAATTTCAGTGGGATACGCTTGGATGCCTCAGAAGAGCATTACAATACATTTTAAAAATATCACACCCACAGAAATTCTATTCTGCCCACAAAATTTGCATCAATCTAGTTCCCACTCTCTGATGCTATTCCTAGTGATCCTCCTGCCTGCGCCTTCCATTTTGGTAGAACTCAGGTCTGTGTCCTGGTGCGTCTAAATTGGCCATGATGATTCTTGGACTTGACACCCAGGGATTCTGATACAGTAGGTCTGAGAGTCCATATTTTCTTAGGGTTTACAAGTGATTGTGACAGAGTAGCGGGGACCCACCGATTAAGTACATTTTTGCCATTATCTGTGCCTTCAGGTAGTTTCTTTCTTTCTAAATTTTAGTCATTTCTATAACAAATCTAACTTAGCCATTCCAGTATTTAATGATTCTAACACTAAAGGAGTTTTAAAGTTGCTAACATAAAAGCTGTGGAATATGTCATTTCTTTTGTTCATTTGGGCACAATGAGTCTCCATTATCTCTTTAGAAGGGCTTCATAATATTTGAATGATACTATATCTCCCACTCCACCTTTTCTTCTGTTATCTCTTTTTCCTTAGGCATTATTCATATGTATCTCTGAACCCTTCATTTGTCTGTTATGGTTTTAGAGTAAAACACTCCAAAGGTGTGACTTGAAAGATAGCATAATAAGAAATATTTGGTCCGGTGAGGTGGCTCAGGGTACCTGGTTCATTCCTGTAACAATTTGAGAGACCAGAGCGGGAGGATTGCCTGAGGCCAGGAGTACAAGACCAGCCTGAGCAAGAGTGACACCCTGTCTCTTCAAAAAATAGAAAAATTAGCCAGGTGGGGAAGTGTGTACCTGTCGCTGGTCCCACCTGCTCAGGAGGCTGAAGCAGGAGGGTTGCTTGAAATCAAAAGATTTTCTTTTCTTCTACTTTCTTTATCAGTCTACCATGTGTCTACTATTTTGTAGAAGGAGCCAGAAGGCCAGAATTCTCCTACAGGTCTGTTATTAATTGATCTTGTGACCTTGTGGGACAGTGTTTTGGTCCTCTACTTTCTCATGTACCTTGTCTGTGGTCACAAAGCTGATCAGAGTTGAGATGAGAATTCCTCTCTCTGATCCTCAGTCCAGTGCCTCACCACTCTTCACAGTTTCCATCTCATGTACAAACGAGCTATGTACACAGAACACCTATAACATCCTCAAGTGGTTATTGTTAATGTGTGCATGAGGGAAAGAATTGTATCTTTTAATTTGTGTGTTTAATCTAATGCCCACACCTCTACGCCTATACCTGGCATGGTGCCTTGACATCTAAAAGGCACTCCATAAATATTTGTTCAATTGAACAATTACTTTTAGACTAGTATAGTACTCCCAGACATTTTTAAAGTACTATTTTCAAGAGTCATTTCTTGCCTTACATTTGGGGAAAAAAACAAATTTTTCCCATCCCCACAACTTTCATTTAAACTTGCCATTTTGAATTTCTTTGTGTGTGTGGGTTCTTTCTTTCTTTTTTGTTTTTTGATCACTTCTGCAATTTATAAAGGTCACTTTGACTTTGGAATCTAACTTCAAAGGTGCTGGCATCCACCCCCTGCCTCTCACTCAGATTTGCCCCACTGCTTCCTGTATTACTGTGTTACTAGGCCAGAAATTTTTATCATTGTGTTTATAGTTGCCACATCTAATTGTACCTTTGTCATTTTGGGGACTAGTTGTTTTTAGAATACTCTTACAAATTAGAGTTAATAAAATTTATGTTTGTTTTGATAAACTTTTTTGAGATTTTTCATCTTGGGCTAGACACTGGAAACTCATACTAGATTGAGAGAATGTGAACATTGAGTAAAGTGTATTTGTTTTTTTCTCACCAAGAAAGTTCCCCAAACACCCTACCAATAAAAACTAAAGGTAAAGTATGATAAATGAATGTCTGAGAGAACCACATAGGAGGTGAGCTCTCTCCACCACAAGAATTTCCTCCTTGAGGGTAGAGACATCCCTTCTCTGTGCTATAGAACCTGTCTGGGGTGTACCCAGTAGTCATTGTCAGTTAAGTAGCAGGTCTTGGTCACAGCACTTTTGCCACTTCTGGGACATTGAGTAGGTGAATCTGATGGTGAGTCTGGGTGTGCCTTTTTTCCTTTGAAGAGATAAGATCAGTTGAAAGCTGTCCCCAGGTACAGACTTGTATGCTGTCCTTTTTTAATTGTTGTCTTATGCATTGGCACGAACCTTAAAATTCATCTAGTCCCTCTATCCATCTCCTGATGGATCTGATCCTCTTACAGCATTCTGTTCAAGAAAGAGCATACCCTCTCTCTGCAGCTGATTCTGTCTTTGGCCAGCTCTAATTCTTAGAAAGATCTTATATTCAGCTGTAATCTGCCTCCTCTGGACTTACACCCATTGACTCTTCTCAGGATCCAAAAGGGGTGCTTGTACATACCCTCTACTGTACTGACACTCACCTCTCCACCAGAGGAGTGAAATCCAATGAGGAGCATGAAGCTGGTCCCATCTGTTCCTTAGGTAGGATGGCTTAGGTCAGGGGTTCTCAAACTTTTTAAACAAGGGTCAGTTCACTGTCCATTAGACCATTGGAGGGCCGGGCTGGGGGCCTGGGACGAGTCGGCTGCTAAGCAGGACAGACAGTGGTGGTGAAAACACCTGGCAGGCTGGATAAATGTCCTTGGTCGGCCACATATGGCCTGTGGACCATAGTTTGAGGACGCCTGGTTAGGTGAACCACCTTAGCCTTGTATATTTCATAGCTTCCAACCCAGGTGAACACTGGTGGGAGAAAGGAGTTTGTGGAGCAGTGTTTCCCTTACCTCTCTTAGGGTAAGAATACCTGCGTGTTTTGGAGATTCTGACTCAGTGGGTCTGGACTGGTGTCTGGGAATTTGTGTGTTTAAGAACTAGTCAGGTGATTCTTATATTAGGGAAGTTTTAAAATGACTAGGGAGTGAATCTAGGGGAGTCAAGGTTTTTTGTTGCTGTTTGGTTGGGTTGGGTTTTTGGTTGTTCTTTGATGGTGCTAGAGGTGGGTTGCTTTGATTGGGTCCTGTGGTCATTTTTATTCCCTTGCTGAATGCCTAGGTTACTATAGAAAAGGAAGTGGCTCTGGTATAAAGATAGCAAAGGTGTTTGTTTTGTTGTCTTCTTTTTTTTTAATCTGCTTCTATCCTATGTCTTAGGACTAATGTGTATGTCATGCATGATTTTTGGTGGAGGCCTCTTTGTCTTTCCATCAGAATGTTACCTGAGATTCTAGAATGCATAGAGGCTTGCAGCATTTTTGGTGTCCACTAAGCAACTAAGGAATTCTGTTCTCCATTCTTGTGAGTGATGCTTCCTTTGAGGATGTCTGCTTTGTTAGCCCATGAGCACATATCTGGTGTCAGGAATTTCCCTCAGATGTGTTAGTGCCAGGCGATAAAAGGTCACTCGGTTGAGGCAATCCTGCTTTTGGGTGTCTGGGATGCTGGAGCAAATTACATGAAGGGAGAATAAAGGAGGAATCTGAGGCCTCTTGAGCATAACAGAGCAGTCTGCAAGAAGGGGCCTAGGACTGATCCTCTTACAAAGATATGATGTCCTTGCTAGGGGAAGGAAGTGGCTTCAGATCAGAAAAGATACGCTCTTGGGCTTGGGATGGGAGAGATGGTGCAATGTTCAGTGGTCGTCATAGGAGGCTTGCTGTAGATCTGCTTTTTTCTCTTCTCTTTTTTGAGAGGAGTATTAGCTCTATGGCAGAAAATATATCATGGCCTTATAAAGAAGAGTAAAGCCAAGAAAGGGGATGATAAGAGCTATAGCTCTTTGAGTGACAGCTCAAAGAGCTATAGCTCTATAGAGCTTTGAGTGAGAAAAGCAAAGAGATTTTTGTATTATTCCTGTATGTAAACATGTACATTTCTGTGTAATTCTCTGGTGGGAGGCCTAGCTGTCAGCTCTAAGGTTTATTATTTTTGTAGCTCTGCTGTCTTAGTGGTGTGTTGGGGAGTATTGTGGTGTGTTGTCACACTTAATTTGTGTGTTTCCCTTGGCATCATGTGGTAACAAGTGCAGGGTAGTCTGCTGTTGTAGATGTGTGGGAATCTGACCAAGCAGAGGATATGGTCCTGGCCCCAAGGAGCTGACGTCATCACATTGCAGAGACAAGACAGATGAAACAGGAATATGAAATACAGTCAGTTATTCATTTGTCTATACTCTGTAAAAGCAGTTTCCTGCCACCATAGTGATTGAAAGCTGTTGGGTCTAAGGTGTAAACTCAGGTCCCAGTTAGGGCAGGGGCTTAGCAACCCTCAGCTTACCCTTGCTGGGCTTTTCTTCTCTAGTGAGCTGACTGCCATTTTCTTCTTTCTGTGTTGTAATTTAGAAGTATCAACACTTGAACTGGGGAAAGGACAAAGACCCCCTTGAATGGTGGGAGTATATGTATAAATTTGGCACATGTTGCTGTGTTTATTAGCGGAGTTGTGGCGAGAGAGCTGTGTTCTTAGTCCTGGATGCCAAGCCTGATCTAGGATAAGTTAGGGTGGAAATATCTTCTTTGGAAGATCCAGATCTCAGTGGAACGTCTTGTCATAGCCATGTAAAACTGAATTGTGGTGTGGTCATGCCCAGCGTTGCTGCCTCAGGTGACATTGATTAATCATCCTAACATCTCCCTCACCCTTCTGTACTTGTCTTGGCAAAACCCTGCTCAACTAGCTCCTCAAATGTTTGAACAAGCTCCTGGGGGGTTTCATTTTGCTGCTCATATCACTCCTGAACTTGAGGTCAGCTCCCTTGGTCCGGCTATGGTACCTTGGTCTTCAGATCGGGCATCGAGGGTCTCTCTTCTCATAGGAGACTGAAGCAGTTTTCCCAGGAGGCCCGCCTGGGGTAATTTCTGGTCTCCAAGTCAGTTCTTTCTGCTAGATATTGGGAGCTGGGCAGGGCAGTAATTCTGGGTTCTTTGAATACATCAGCCAAACATCATGCCAAGGTGGACTCGTTACTGCACAAAGACAGGTTAGATCTATGGATGTTGCAGAACCTGTTTCTGGGTTAAGAGTAGCTCTCTCACCCATATGTTTATTCATATAAGGAGCGTATGTGTGTTTTGTGAGGTAATGAAAATAATGATGGTAATATTTTGATTGGAGTCAGATATTGTCTCCTTAATAATATGTTGTCTTTTAACAAATAGGTTTCCTTTAAAATGCAGTTTTGCTTGCTGAATAATGTGTTGTATGAGAAGCTGTGGTTACATTCTACAGTAAGCTGCCTTGTTCCGAAGCAGGTGCATTTTTAAATTGTTGTTTGCTTATTTTTCATCTTTTTATTCTTATCTTTTTTTTGGTGAGAAGATTCTGAAGGGTTTTTCAGCTTTGAACCTTTTCAGTAGTCTATTTTAACCAGTGCCTACCAGGGAGGGATTGCTCTGTTAGTATATGTATCTAACATTCAAATATGAACAACTAAATATTGTCTCCTCTTCTTATAGTGCTAATGTGTTAACTTTTCTAAGTGGTAAATGTGGTAAGCTGCTAAGACACTTTTGCTTAATTCTCTACGCTCACATGCTTTTGTTCAGAAAATGTGTGGACTTACTGAAGTTTGAGAACACATACATTTTGATTATTATTTTTCATTACAATTTTCTTTGTGGTGAATGTGACTTTCTTTGGTAGATCTACTTTACTTTGAAACATTAAGGACATTTACTTGATGTTGTCATTTAAAGCATTTTCTAATCTTTCTGAGGATATTTAGGGAAAAGACCATATGCTGTGAATTAGGCAAATCTTTGACATTATGTTACTGTTTAAGTAACAAGATGTATAGTGGCTCCTGTGACATATATTGTTTAAGAGATTCAAGGAAAAATGCTGTAACTAAAAACAAATGTTGTAACAGTTTAAGGTAGGTTTACATAGCAACAGAATTATTCCTTATATTTACACACAATTAGCTCATATTTGTACTTTGATTTTCTCTGGCACCTTTACTGGTGGTTTTTTTTTATTACGTAATGAAGTGTAGTTATATTTAAAAGTGATTAAGGATGTTTGAAAAATCTAGAATCACAATTGTGCCACTGTTAGTATTTTAATACACATTTTTAGTATTTTTTGTTTTGATTCATAATTATGCACAATTTTCTGTTCTGTCTTTAATTATTATAAATATTTTTCAGATTTTCCATCGTTTTTTCTGTCTGTTATTGTAATTGGGATCCTAAATACAATTTTATTATCCGTTTTTGTACCACTTAAAATACTACAAACATTTCCACATATAGATAAATATTCTTTACGAATATGGTTTTAATGGCTTCATACTATTTTTTTTTTCCTTTTTTTTTCACTAAGGCAGAGTCCCACTGTGTCCCCTGGGTGCTATGGTATCATAGCTCACAGCAACCTCAAACTCCTGAAGAGATCTTCATGAAGTGGGTGTGGTGGCTTATGCCTATAATCTTATTACTCTGGGAGGCTAAGGACGGTGAATTGCCTGAGCTCAGGAGTTTAAGACCAGCCTGAGTCAGACTACCGTCTCTAAAAATATAGCTGGGTGTTATGGTGGGTGTCTGTGGGTCCCAGCTACTCCAGAGGCTGAAGCAAAAGGATCCCATAAGCCCAAGAGTTTCAGGTTGCTGTGAGTTATGATGATGACACCATGGTACTCTACCTAGGGTGATAGAGTAAGACTCTGTCTCAAAAATAAATGAATAAATAAAAGAGAGACCTCATGCCCCAGCCTCCTGAGTAGTTGAGACTACAGGTGCCTGCCACAAGGCCTGACTAGTTTTTCAGTTTTTCTATGTTTAGTAGAGATAGGATCTCAATATGCTCAAGCTGGTCTGGAACTCCTGACCTCAAGAGATCTAGTCTCAAGGAATCTTCCTGCCCTCAGCCTCCCAGAGTGCTAGGATTACAGGCATGAGCCACTGCACCCAACCCATTCTGTTCTTTCTTAAGGATCCGCCTTATTTCATCTAAATCAAAATCTTTTTGTTTCCAACTTTCATAATTGTAAATAATCTTGTGATGAACATTCTTATTCATAAATCTTGGTAAGAATATTTATTTCCTAATATAAACTCCCTGAAGTCCAATTATTATGTCAAAGAGTATGGACCTCTTTTATGGATTTTGATTCACGCATGAAATTTAATGTCAAATTTCTTTCCATATGGCTTGACCAAGTTAAACTTTCATCTGCAGAATATGAGAATGCCAGTGTTCCCAACAATTGTCAGCGTTAGGTTTTGTTTTTAAAACTCTTTACCATTTGGTAAGTGGTAAATGCTACTTCATCTTAATTTGCTTCTCTGAATGCTCCACTGTCATTAGTGACCTTTTGTGTTGCCTTTTCTTTCTACTCATCTATTTTGGTAAATTGTGTCTTTTACTCATTAAAATGTATTCACTTTTTTGTTTACTGATGATGAGCTTTTGAAAGCTCTTTAACTGTTAAGGGTATTAGTACTTTGCCTGTCTTAAATATGTCACAATATGTATAGCAGTAATTAGCAGCCCATAATGCCAAACTGCTGCCAACATGGAGGTGAAAATTGTTCATTTGATGGGTTAATTTTTTTTAAAACTTTTGATTTCTAATGAACTTAGTTAATTTTCAATGTAGTTGTTAACTGGTATTTTCTGTAGCTACTTTAAAGTTCTAATCTGACTATATCACACTGTTATGTGCCCAGGAAATGTATATTTATTTTAATACTTAAGCAAAAATATGTTGGAGAAAAATGATATATTCTGGTGCCAAATATATGATTTTGAGTGGGTGAGGGGTAATCTGCTACTGTCCTTTTTTCCTGGATATCCAAGATGTTTGAAGCATTTAACAGCTCTGAAAGGCAGGACTAATGCTATGTCCACTATGCATTGCTAATTCTGACACTGACCTCATTGATAAGCCTGTCCAGTGGTCTAGCCAGTTTGGTCAGACAACAGGATGACTAAGATTCTCTCCCCCTCCCCTCACCAAATTGATTAGTTGTAGGACAGAAATGACTGAAGCAACCTGTTGTTTTGGCACCCCGTGGACACCACCTGTTTCTTCCATTCCACCCTCCTCTCATTGCCCCAGTGCTGTGCTGTGTGCACAGTGGGTAGGAGATCAATGTTGTTGCTGAAGAATGTTGCAATAAAGAATAGATTGCTTTTTCCAAGCTTGTGTGTTTTTAAGGCACCCCACTGCTTTTGGCATTCTGCTTTCAGCTGAACTGCTCTGTGCTGAAACCCTGCAGGTCTCAAGTGTTTGTTTCAGAGTAATTTCAGGCAATATGAATGCTTTCTTAAGTATCATTGGAATTTACTGTGCTGGTTGTTTGCCAGCTATTACCATATTTAGCGTGAGGAGACCTGGGGAATGAGGACATTTTTGACCAATTACAGAAGGAAACCTTTCTGAAGGATAGCAACTTTTTTTTTTTTTAAATGAGATAGTTTAGAGAATGCTAGTGAGACTGAGACTTGAGTTTGTGTCTACTGACTTTTGTTTGTGTGCCCTTTCCATAAAATAAATTTAAGAATGGGAAAGGAAATTTGATAGTCAAGTTCTTTTTTACCCTAAAGTCTCTAATACCGTTTCTGGGAGGAAGAAGAGAATTATTATACCCAGATTGTGCACTGAGAGGATTAAACAGCAGGTGAAACAGCTGATTGAAAACGTAGGTTGATGAGTATTACTCTTTGTCTATCTCCTTTAAGCCTTATTAGAAGTTTCTGCCTTGTCTTGGTCTGAATTTATTGTGGCTCAGCCCTTATCGCCACCCTACTTTTGGAACCATAAGCCTTCCCTCTCTGGCTTAACATTTCTCTGCCTCAGTTTTTCCATTTTAAAGATGAAGTTAGTATTTGGAAGGGTTGGTAAATATGATTAACATAAAAGTATTTTTATAGAATAAAACACCCCCCAACATTTGTATGGTAATTTATAGTTTACAGAATACTGTTACACAATTGCCTCTTTTAATCCTCACAAAACTTTCCTGAAAACTGAGCCTCAGAGGGGTTAGGTGGCTTGCATACCATTGTTTACCCCTAGATAATAAGTGACAGAGCTGGGACTTAACTTTGTGGTTTAACTTTTTAAACATTAGCTTTTTTTTCTTTTTTAAAAAAGCGTTAGTTGAATTTTAGATAGACTATTTGGCTATCTGCTGTTTTACGTATATTTCCTCATTTAATTTACATGGCCATCCTTTGGGGTAGACAGCATTTTTATCTCTATTACAGATAAGAACTTTGGAGCAGGTCATGTGGTTAGTGAGGAAATAGCCAGGATTCAGACCCCTGTCTGGCTCCAGAGCCTCTGCAGTAAATAATGGTAGTTTATATATATTCACATAGTTATAATTCACAGCAATCCTCTGACATATTGGGTAGGTACATGGGGTAACAGAGGCTTTTTAACATGCTCAGGATAATACAGTTAGTAAGCATTTGAGAGGTTTATTTGAGATTCATAGCTAGATCTGCCAGTCTCCATAATCTCACTCATTCCAGTACACCACAGGTACATATTTTTCTGATGTGTAACTAAAGATTAATTCAAAAAACCACCTTCTTGACTAATGCATTGATGGCCCTTGCCTTCTTTCACTTGATTTCCATTGCCAAGACAAGTAGATAGAATTTGGAGGGAGAGGAACTGAATTCCTATTAAGAGTGAGTCTTTAGGCTCGGCGCCTATAGCTCAACCGGCTAAGGCGCCAGCCACGTACACCTAAGGTGGCGGGTTTGAATCCCCAGCCCGGACCCGCCAAACAACAATGACGGCTGCAACCAAAAAATAGCCGGGCGTTGTGGCGGGCGC
>CAUYTI010024801.1:0-26313 GCA_963575145.1 Galago senegalensis | reverse complement strand
TTCATAATTGGGCTGGTCATGGAAGAAGCCCAAGTGTCCATCGATCCACGAATGGATCAATAAACTGTGGTATATGTACACCATGGAATACTATGCAGCCATAAAGAAAGATGGAGACTTTACATCCTTCATGTTTACATGGATGGAGTTGGAAAATGTTCTTCTTAGCAAAATATCACAAGAATGGAAGCAAGAGTATCCAATGTACACAGCCCTATTATGAAACTAATTTATAGCTTTCATATGAAAGCTATAATCTCATTATAGCCTAAGAATATGGGGAGAGGGAGGAGAATTGAGGAGTGAGGGTCGGGGGAGGGTGATTGGAGGGATCACCTCTATGGTTTATCTTACAAGGGTACAAGTGAATCTTTCTAAATGTAGAATATAAATGTCTTAACACAGTAACTAAGAAAATGGCATAAAGGCTATGTTAACCAGTTTGATGAAAGTATTTCAAATTGTTTATGAAAACACCACACTGTACCCCATGATTGCACTAATATACACAGCTATCATTTAATAAAAAATTATAAGGAAAAAAAAGAAAGAATAAAATTTATTGTTCACAGCTGTTGTAATAGTTGTTTTTGCCTAATTAGGCTGCTATCACAAATTACCTTGGACCTGGTGCTTTGTAAACAGCAGAAATTTATTATTCACAGTCTGGAGGATGAGAAGCACCAGATGGAAGTGGCAGCAGATTGGGTGTCTGTTGAAGACAGGCTTTCTGCTTCATTAATGGCATCTTGTTGTGGTGTCTTCATGTGGTATAATAGTAAACAGGTTTCTGGGACTGTTTATAAAGGTACAAATTCCATTTACAAGGGTGGATTCCTCATGTCCTAATCATCTGCCAAAGGCCCTACCTCTTTTTGTAGTATCATTGCCACTGGGGATTAGGTTTCAATATATGAATGGGAAGGGAATGGAGTCACAGACTTTCAGACTATACCCACTGTATATGAAGTTTAATCCTACCGATAAATTGACAGAATCATACAGAGAATTTCATGAGGTTACTCAACAAAAGGCTAATCACAAATTTAAATATATCCCACCCTCCACCCACCAAGATGGGAGTCCGGGGATAAATGTCTCAAACAAACTTCCTTTGGACAGACAGTCCTGGAAGGCATGTGATTCTCAGCTCTCCTGGACAACTGACATTTCGTTCCAGACATCTTCTCCTTCTCTACTATGCTTCATCTTCGTCCCCAGACTCTTATTCACTGGAAATGCCTTGTTTCCCTTCTCTCCCTACCACACATACCACCTGTACCTGCATCCTGTTTCATGTTGTGCTTTTGAGGTAGCACAAAATAAAAACTTTAACTTGGAATAAAGCAAAAAGAAGTGGCATTTGATTTAACATATAAAAGGCAGAGGGAAGTTGACAGTCACACAGAGTTTTATATTTCAGGGCAGCAAAGAAAAAATCATGACCTTATAGCCACAAGAAGAAGCAGGCCTGTTCTCTTTCCTTCAAAACAATAATGAATATATAAGGTATACCATTGCACTAGTGCAGATAGTGAAATGCAAAGTTGGAGAATAGAATCCTCTTAGAAAGGGAATTAGAACTCACAAACTCTTAAACCTGTCTGGGCAGAGAGAAATACTTCTTTTCTGGGAACTGCTTTCTTTAAGCCTCTCATAAATGCTACCATTTAATTGGAAGATTAAACAATAATGTTACCCAGAATGCTTAATGTTTTAGCACCATTTACAATGAATGTCACAGTTTGAAACTTGCTGTGATTTGTAGGTGGTCCCCAACCTTCAGTTTTTGGTAAAGTTTCTTTCATTTGTTTCTTTCTTCTGTTACCCTGCAATGATGCTATGCAATATACATGCATAGATAGAGGAGTTTAAAAATAAAATATTCTTAGAGAAAAAAATGAAAATTTCTTACAATATATTTTTCAAGATATTACTGACATGAGGAGCTTGTTATACTTTTGTTTTATTCCTGTAGCATAAAGCAGAAAATATTCTATAGAAATCAACGGGTCATCATTTATTATATTTTCCTCCAAATTACAATGTTTAGAAAGCCTTAGAAACAGAAATCGTACTTTTGCCTAAAGTGATCATAGTAATCCTTTTATTACAGTGTGGATTGAGCTACCGCGGCTGTACATGTTAACAGATGTATTATTTAATCGCTGCATCAAACTGTGGTTTTAAGAGCATAACTATACTTTTGTATAACTGGTAGCTCATACTGCTGTGTTAAGTAAAACAAAGAGCAATTTATGCCTTTTATAACCACATATTTTTACTGCTCATTTTCCCTTATAGTCTTTTATGTTGAATCAATGGCAGGAGAGTTTTTCATACTCATTTCTGTTTTTACACTTTAATTTAAATTACATTAATGGTGTGTCCTGGTTTCCCTATTGCATTTCCTGATACATAAATTTGACAAGCATAATAGCATAATATACAGTTTGAAAATAACTTTTCAAACATAACAAAATATGTTTGAAAATAAACATATCTGTCTATTTGTCATACAATAATGTATTCATTCTGATAAATGTTTCTGATAAGGTGTTTTGAGCCAAAAGTATTTAAAATAGAAAGTTTAAAATATGCTGGCACAAATATCTGTTTTTTAGGATAGAGAAATTCTAAACTAAAATTATCTTGTATAAATGCATGGTGAGTCTGAATAATAAAGTTTTGAGAGATGAGCAATTACCTGTATTTACTAATTTTCATCAAAATTGGATTGGATTCCTTTTTTCCTACTTTTTGATTTTGTAAATGCTGCCTTTTTCTCCTCCGTATATTTTTCATTTATTTGATTTGCTAATGAGAGGTAGGTCACCAAACCATTGTATAGGGGAATACTTCCTGCTGAGTAACACTCAAGAAAAGTTTTCCTCATTTTTTAGGTTATATTTTTTAATTTGGTCAAATGCCATATATTTCTTAAACCTATCACATTCTGCCTAGTTATTGGTAATCCTGTATTTAATTTTAACATACATCCATATTATCAATTTTTATCAGTAATTCCTATAGACAGAATGTTTGTGAACCCCCTCCCAAATTTATTTATTGAAATCATAATCCTGAATGTCATGGTATTAGGAGGAGGGGCCTTTGTAGTGTGATAGGTTCAGGAGCTTGAAGTCCCCATAAATAGGATTAATATGCTTTAAAAAGTGGCTTGAGAGAACTCACTCTCTTGCCTCCTCTACTATGTCAGAACTTTTAAGAAGATAACCATCTATTAACCAGAAAGGGGTCACTCATCAGACACCAAATCTGCAAATGTCTTGATTTAGCACTTTTTGGCCTTTAGATTTATGAGAAATAAATATCTATTGTTTATAATCCATGTGGTGGGTATTTTCCCATAGCAACCTGAAAAGACTAATACATAACTAAAAAATAAAAATTCAAAATCAAAAGTGCAATCAACTTAGCATGCATTTTTATTAAGCATAGACTTCATTATGCACAAAACTTTTAAATATTCTCCTTCATATGTCATGACATTAATAAATTTCTTCTTGCTTCTGAGTGCTTTAGTAGAATTTTATGACATTAGAGACAAATGTAGCCCTCACCCAATATAGCATCTGGCACATAGCTGGGGGACAATAAATAATAGTGAAATAAATACACTTAAATGAGGTCACCAGATCGACTTGCCAAAATGGTCAGTCTTATGGGAGGCACTGTGTAGTTCAAAAGAAAAACACATTTAAATTTGGCTCATATCTGCAAATAATTTTTAAATAATATTGAAGAATTCAATTTTAAATACAATAAAACATTATTTAGCATCAAGAATAACATTACTTTAATAAACTGTGAATACCACTAAAGCAGTATTCGTAGTAAGTCAGTATGTATTAGTGTGATTTTGGAAAGTAATTAGGCAGTATATTCAAAGGTATATAAGATAATTGATTGAAAATTTTTAAAGCTATGTGTAAAATCCTCTAAGAACTGAAATATAGCATTCCCAATTTGATCAGATTGCAAAGAAAATTTTGCAAAAATGATGAGTTTGCAACTGGGTATAATGGTGGTCACTAGGCAAAATAGATATAGAGACATGGGAAATTACTGAAAGGGTACTGGGATTGCTTTACATGAAATCTACCAATTAAGTTCATGAAGTCAACCTAGAAGAAGGGCTATACACCTCATGATGGCTCTAGTCACTTTTGAAGTTCTCCCCTTGGAAAGCAGTGCACTGATACCTGTGCCTAGTTCACCCTTCAAAGCAAATTTTGTACTCTTTCTGGAATGGACATCAAAGCAGTCATTCTATTACCCTCAGTGTCCTAAATTTAAGCAAATTTCTTCCTTTCAATATTTCCTTTATTTGGCAGTAAAGAAAAAATCATTGAGGCTCACCTCAGGTGAGAAGGAAGGCTGTTCCGGGTATTCCAATACAGTCATTTGTTTACTGGAAAAAGCTCCCTCACAGACAGCGCCACGTGAGCTGGTGCATTGTCAGTGATGGAAGAGCCACGAGCTGTTGGCCAACCTTATTTTCAGGTAAGGTTTTCCTGGGCCTCTACTGATGTTTTCTTGGCTTACTATGCTTCTCACTGTCAGCCAATGATTTTGATATACAACCTTTTTGCAGTGTTTTCATCAGTTCTGATGATTATTGGCCACCTTGACCTCTTTTCACCAGTGCTATTTTCTCTCCACTCAGAAGATCATTTAATCCATTTTTACACTGATTTTTTTTCATGATGTTATCCACATAAACTTGGACTAACACATCACAGATATCACTTCCACTCTTGCCAATTTAACGAAAAATTTACATGCTGCTGTAACTCAAGCTGTGACATTTGCATGAAGGCACACTAAAAACCTCAACAACAATGAATGCCACTCAGCAGGACAGCAAGACACCACCACATGAACATAGCTGTGAGACACTGGTATACCAGGGTTATGAACCTTATCAAGTTGTTTGTACAGTGCTGCCAATGTAAGCTCATGGTGGCATGTTCATGAACTTAACTGGCAGTCCTCATAAACACTGATCAGATATTACAGAAAACCCTACACAGTGTTTGACTTCAAGTATGTTTATAAAAATTTCCTTAATCTGAAAAGCAAAATAATACTAATTTGGAGGGTGGAGAGAAAGTGGGAATAATAGAAACAGACACAGAGAAAAAAAGAGTGAAGCCTTGAAAATATTTTTCAGTAATGCACAAATTTGGGCACACTAGTCTGAGGTGAGATACTTGACACAAATTATCTCCTAAGAATAATACACTCAATAATCCATATATAAAGTTTATATTAAATGTCAATCTTCAGTGTTTCAAAATTCACTGCCTTCACATAGTACATAATTTAAGCTAATTAGCTTCTTGGACTAATATCTATGACCAATAGTCATCAGTGACTTACTGGAAATATAAAAAAATTGAAATTATCAACTAATAAAATCAAAGAAGATTTAAATGATAGAATTATAGTACATTCCAGCAGTTTCCCAAAGTGAATTACCCAAATATAATTGCATATCCCTATGGTGTTCTAAAGTTCAAGAGCTTTAAGTGTTATTGAATTATACATGGGTTCATCAGAAACTGCATCCCCAAATGTGGGGAAATTAAAAAGAAACTGTTTTAAAACTATACTGGCCAGAAATCTGTTCATGATGTCTTTATGTTACTATACCCTATTTTCTGTAACATTTCTTCTAGATTCATTATTTTTAAAGTATGAGGCTAATATAAATTTTCCATTTTCATATATTATATTAATCGATTTCTTCACTAAGACATTAAGACCTAACCCTCATTCTTTTTACATTATTTTGTTTCAAAAGCTGACTTTCTATATATTTGCCTTTACCAGATTTTTGTATTTCAAAATCATAAACCTGGATTTTAAAAACTAGTCTCACATACTAACCTATTGTTTTTTAACGGGTCATGTTTCTGTAACAAAATCAAACATAGATGGATTGAATGATGCTTATCACCTCTCTTTTTGAAATTATATGGAAGTCTGTATAAGTTAGTTGTAAGTCATTTCCATACTACTTGAAAAAGTATTGTGATTTGTCTTAAATGATATATATCGGGGCATTTAATAACTGTGATTAAAATCTATCATTTCTATCTATTTGTTCAAGAAATTTTTATGTGCAATGGATTTAGAGGATTTGGGCATATTAGAAGAGGAACTCTATAATACTAGGAGATGTATAAGGAAAATATGAACTGAACTTGAAAAGCATTCCCTTCTAAAAATAGAAATACACAACTTTCTGATGAGTTCAGGTTTTTCTCTCAAATTTGGAAACATGAGACAGTAGGTCCAAACTGTAGTTTGAAAATATACATGTGAACTTAGAACTGTTTGGAAATCGAATAAATAGCTAATGCATACACATACAGAAAATATGCTTGTGTTTCAGTATATTCAAACCTTTTAAAAATAAAATATAAACCCAACCAATGTTCTACTGGATTTATGATGCTTTTATTTCAATCAACAAGAAGAACAGCTGTGAGTGAAATGGAAAAATATTATCATAGAGCAGAACAGGTATGCAAAACCTTTGGTATGTTGGGTGGGATCCACAATATGGAATACAACTCTGATTTGTGACAGAATGTAACACTCTATGTTGGGAAATAGAGCTACTTACAGAAAGCTCATTTTCTTTCTGAGCTTTTTTTCAGTTACTTTAAAATAATTTTAATTGACAAATGTAAATTGGTACATTTGTCATGTACAACATGTTGATTTGAAATTGACATATATGTGGATTGGCTAAATTTAGTTAATTAACTTATACGTTATCTCACACACTTGTCATTTTTTTTTTGTAGTGAGAACACTTCCAATCTACTTTCTTAGCAATTTTAAAGAATATGTTTAATAGATTAACTATAGTCACCACATTACATAATAGAGCTTTTAAACTTTTTCCTTTTTTTTTTTTTATTGAATGGTAACTGTGTACCTTAATGCACTTCTAGGGTACAGTGTGGGGTTTTCACACACAATCCGAAACACTTCCATCAAACTGGTTAACATAGCTTTCATGTCATTTTCTTAGTTATTGTGTTAAAACGTTCATCTTCTACTCATAGAAAGATTCATTTGTACCCTTGTAAGATAAACCACAGAAGTGAACCCTCCAATCCCCCTCCCTCCTCCCATTCTCCCCATCCTTCTCCTTTCCCCCTCCCCATATTCTTAGGTTGTTACTAGGTTATAGCTTTCATATAAAAGGTTTAAATTAATTTCATAATAGGGGTGTGTACATTGGATACTTTTTCTTTCATTCCTGTGATACTTTGCTAAAAAGAACATTTTCCAGCTCCATCCATGTAAACATGAAGGATGTAAATTCTCCATCCTTCTTAATGGCTGCATAGTATTCCATGGTGTACATATAACACAGTTTGTTGATCCATTCGTGGATCAATGGGCAGTTGGGCTTCTTCCATGACCTGGCGATTATGAGTTGGGCTGCAATAAACATTCTGATACAAATATCTTTGTTGTAATGCAATTTTTGGTCATCGGGGAATATACCTAATAAAGGAATTGCAGGGTCAAATGGCAGGTCTATTTTTAGTTCTCTAAGTGTTCTCCAGATGTCTTTCCAAAAGGAATGTATTAGTTTACATTCCCACCAGCAGTTTAGGTGTGTTCCCTTTTCTCCACATCCACGCCAGCATCTCTGGTTTTAGGATTTAGTGATATGGGCTAATCTTACTGGAATTAGGTGATATCTCAAAGTAGTTTTGATTTGCATTTCTCTGATGATTAAGGATGGTGAGCATTTTTTCATAAATCTGTAGGCCTTGTGCTGATCTTCAGAGAAACTTCTCTTCAAGTCCCTTGCCCACCCTGAAATGGGATCACTTGTTTTCTTCTTGCTAATACATTTAAGTTCTCTATGGATTCTGGTTATTAAACCTTTGTCAGAGACACAACCTGCAAAAATCTTCTTCCATTCTGAGGGCTGTCTGCTTGCCTTAATTATTGTGTTCTTGGCTGTGCAGAAGCTCTTTAGTTTGATCAAGTCCCAATAGTGTATTTTTGATATTGCTTCAATTGCCTGGGGTGTCCTCTTCATAAAATGTTCTCCCAGGCTGATTTCTTCAAGTGTTTTCCTTACACTTTCTTCTAGTATTTTTTATGGTTTCATGTCTTAAGTTTAAATCTTTAATCCAGTGAGAGTCTAACTTAGTTAATGGTGAAAGGTGTGGATCCAGTTTGAGTCTTCTACAGGTTGCCAGCCAGTTCACCCAGCATCATTTGTTAAATAGGGAATCTTTTCCCCACTCAATATTTTTAATCGGCTTGTCAAAGATCAGGTACTGGTAAGTAGTTGGTTTCATCTGTTGGCTCTCTATTCTGTTGCATACATCTACCTCTCTATTTTTGTGCCAGTACCATGCTATTTTAAGCACTGTTGAAATCTTACTCATTGTTAAAGAAGTGATAAATGTGTTATTGAGGACTCTTTAAAGTTTGTTTTCTTCATCTGCAAATTCATGAGGGCAATGCAAAATTTCCAGACTCCTATTTTATTAAAGTATATATGCAAATGTAAATAACTGGAATTTGAGTGCATAGCAAATGTTAAGGGCCTTTCTAAACAGTTAATATGTATTAAATAATGCAATTATCATAATAATCATTTACATTAATGCTAAAAGTATCCAAATTTATAGATGATAAACCAGCTAAGGCACAGAGAAATTCAACATTTCTCTGACCTTCAATACAAGGTCACATACTTTGTACATGGCAGTTTCTAGGTAAATGATCAAAACAATTATTTAGCTTTAACATACAAATTTAGTAGAAGTTTCTTAATTTCTCTCCACAATCACATTTATTAAAGTATGTATTGTTTTCTAAAAGGAAAATCTACATTATTCTTACCTACTTCTTTTCTTCAAGAGTGATACAAAGGGAATCATAAACGTACATTCTATTTTAATTTGCCTTACCTCAGTGTGAGTAAAATTTTTTAGGACAATTATTTTTAACAAAATATTCTGGCTCAGCGCCTGTGGCTCAAATGACTAAGGCACCAGCCACATACACCTAAGGTGGTGGGTTTGAATTCAGCCCGGGCCCACCAAACAACAATGACGGCTGTAACCAAAAAATAGCCAGGCATTGTGGCAGGCACCTGTGGTCCCAACTACTTGGGAGGCAGAGGCAGGAGACTCTCTTGAGCCCAGGAGTTGGAGCTTGCTGTGAGCTGTGATGCCACAACACTCTGCCCAGGGGGACAGCTTGAGCCTCTGTCTCAAAAAAAAAAAAAAATTCTAACTGAACATTTTTTTTAATAATTTAAATTACAATAAGTCACAATTAGAATGTGATATTAACTTAATAGTAATTTTAACCTAATTTATAAGTTAACTCAGAGTTTATTATCCCTTTTTTTATTCAAACCTGTCATAATTTCTCATGGTTCCTTTCACTTCCATATTAGTAAAAAGAAAGACTAATGATATAATCTATTACTAACCATGCAATGAAATTTTAAAAAAAGAATGAAGAATATAACTTTCATCTTGCTATTTGTATAAAGTTATGAAATATATAACTACATTACTACCAATACTTGCATGTTTGTGAAAAAAAATACATTACACAGATGAATGAGATAGAATTTTATTCTTTGGCATAATGCTTTACTTCCTGGAACCAAGTTATCTTAAGATAGGGCTAAAACATTTTGATAGAGAAGTTTAGGCAGAGATTTGAAGTTTTCTCATCTCACTTCACCCATTCAGTTATCCTACTGGACATACATTTAGGTCACACATCCGAGATTCCTTTGTAGTTCAATGTAGCCATGTTTATGAGTTTTGATTAACTGGATGTATATGCTAAAGATATTTCAAGGCCAATTACAAAAATAAAAATTTCCATAGTATGTCTGGCTTTTTGTTTCCTCTTAGTCCTACTGAATGTTTAAAATCTGAAGGTCAGGTCGGGTGTTGTGGTTCACAGCTGTGGTCCTAGTGATACAAGGTTAGCCCTACTAAGGGCTGGACAAGGACCCCTGTTTCTAGGCCCAAATAAACAGACTTTTTCTATCCAATCTGTACTCTCTGAATAGACAATACAGGAGAAAAGTAGTGTTTCCAGCATTTCAAGTAAGCAAGGCTCCTTCTGGAGGGGACCTCCTGCCACCTTTTCCCCAGAGTTGAAGGAACTGCATTCATTTGTTAATATCCTCAGTCAGCTCCTAATCAGTATGGAAGCCTGTCAAGTCCTGGCCAAGTGTAATTCTCCAAATAATATAAGCCCATAAACTAAAGATCCATGCAGGGATTTCTTACTTGGGTCTCCCCCTCTTGCCAGAGGCCCTGGAATCTTCTCTTCCTTCTATTGCTTTCTACTTAATACATGCTCTCTTATCATTGATCTCTGTAGTCCAGTTTCATTCTTCAAATCTCTGAGACCAGTGACTTATTGTAAAAAGAAATTCTGGCAAGACTAGTACTCTGGAAGGCTGAGACAGATAGAGTGCTGGAGCTCAGGAGTTCAAAACCAACCTGAGCAAAAGTAAAACCCCATTTCCACTAAAAATAGAAAACTGCTAGCCAGTTTTTGTAGCAGGGACCTATAAACAAAGAGGATCACTTGAGCCCAGGAGATTGAGGTTGCTGTGAGCTGTAATGCTACAGCACTGTACCCAGGGTGACAGAATGAAACTCTGTCTCAAGAAAATAAATGAAATAAAATAAAATCACAAGGTCATAAGGAGATGAAGAGCCACAGGGTTCAAGAAATCTTGATCTCCAAAGGACTTTATATGAATAAAATATAGTTAAAACATCACTAGAATTGAGCCAATGAGATTTTCTCATTGTGTAACCTGATTAAGAAAGCAGTCTTTCCCCACCAAAATCAATATTCTCTTGATAGTTTAAAATATCTACTGAATCCATGTTAAATTTTCAGTATACACAACAACTATTTTTTTCTTAAAGACAATTTTGAAGTAAGTTTTACTAAATTCCTTCAATTGTAGGGATTTATTTTATCAAGGTCAACACATATCATATCTTCAATTACATTCCATTAAGTGAAAATCATTGTAATCCAATTATGCCATGTTGTAAACAAAATTTATAATCAATTTGCAAAGTGTGAGATGTAGTTTATCATAAAGGGTTTTTTTTTAGAAAACAAATAATACAATCTAGATTTGAAATATCTATATTGCCAAAATAAAGGTACCATTTTTAAGAAAAGTAAAATCTCCACACTTTTTTTTTGTTTGATTTACTTATCTCTGAACAGGTCCATTTTCCTTAGCAGAAAATAGAATTTTTTTGAAATTACAAAATTATAGGTAGAAAATAAGTGTTATTTATGAGTTGTCTGGCATTTGGATGCAGAGAGTAAGATGAATGTTTGAATATAATTCTATTATGTGTTCATTCTTTTGTTTCATTTTCTTCCCTTTATAAGATAAAAATTTAAATGATGAAAAATGGTCAATGTTTTAAGATGTTGTCCTTTTCCCCCCTCAGTTTGATTTCTAAGACACTTTTTTCATAAAAACACCTTTAACATTATTTACCAAAAATGAAAAAAGTTTCCTAATTTATCAGAGATACATCATCATGAATGTATACAGATTTAGTATAGGTTTATATGTATTCACATCTTTATGATCAAGAAATCATGACAGTCAGCATGAGTTTTGTTCCACCATCTTGAATTTCATATGCTCTCTGTGTTGTAACTGTACATCTGCCCTCTGCCACAATTAATTCTGAAAACAGACGCAGCAAGCAGAAAAATAGGCTTGTTGAAAGCCTCAGTGCATTTCTTGGCTGAACTAAAAATAAAATTCAATAGGAATTTGCTAGCATATCATAGTAAGCATTTAAATAGATAAAAATAAATTAGCATATGGCATTAAATCATGCTTTGAATTTACTAATAGACAAGAGGTGTATTTTACATCAATAGTACAATCAATACAATACACTGTTTCTAATTAAAAATCAAAATTTTGCCTACTAAAAGGAGCCCAGTGATCAGACTTCAATTCAGTGAACAGATGTATGGCAAAAGTAATAGAATAGAGTAAAAAAAGGAATAATTCAGAAGAAAAACCTTAAAAACAAACATGTAACATACAAGTGACAGTAGAAAGACCAGAAAACTAGATAGCAATCTAAGCAAAATGAGGAGGGAGAGAAGAAAAGCTCCAATAGAGGAAGTTTAAAGATGTATGCCTTTCAAACTTAACATCACTCCCACCATATAGTTAACTCTAAGACATTCACCAAAATCATGAAAAATCACTATGACTGCCTCCAACACAAGTATCAACTCCACTGACCCTAACAACGATACTGTAACAGCGGTTCTCAGAGTAGCTTATTCCAAATACCTTTCTTGGACTCTAAAATGTAGCTCTAAATTCATTTTTTTTTTATAACTCACATTTAAAGAGCTCACATTATGTGCTAGTGATCATCGTTAGTGCTGACTCTACTTAATCTCAACACTTATGTCTGTTTACCACCATTACTAAAGAACACTGAAGGTAAGCTAATGAACAACCTGACAAATTTCCCATTGCAAAGAAATCCAATAGCTTCAAATTGAGGATAGCAAATCTTTCAAAGAAATGCCTCAAATATTTGGTCTCACTTGTTTAAAATTTCAATTGAAAGCTTCTTGTATGTAGCTGATTTGGGAGCAAAAGTTTTGGCACCCTTGAGTAGATAGTTTGTTTAACTTTAAATTTTCAGTCAGAATTATATACACTGAACCAGCTGAGATGTGATGATGGTCTCTGCTGTCAAATGTTGGCCTTCGTCAACTAAATAACAGAAAAGATGAGTTTTTGGGGGGGGTTTGTTTGTTTTTTGTTTTTTGCAGGGCTGGGCTTGAACTTGCCAACTCCAGTATATGGGGCTGGTACCCTACTCTGTGAGCCACAGGAGCCACCCAAGATGAGTTTTTTTCTCGCAAATTAATGTGGATGATAAGCTGCTATGGGCTTTATCTTCAACTACCACCCTATTCTTTCGAAAAAAGAGTTAGCTATTTTTAAAGAACTGATTTCCTTGGAGAATTATTCCCATAAACTTTTTGTAAAGCATTAGTCATCTTACTATTCTTCTATCCAAACTTCCCCATAAATCTAATGTTTATTCTTGCATCAGTTTATTTTGGTGCAAAATATTTTGGAATACATAAATAGGTTTTTTTCAAAATATGAATTTAATTGAAAATATCAATCTTAATGAACTTATTGAAGAACTCTGATGAATACAATTAAACATATTAAAATTTGAGAAATAGAAATACACAAAAATGCTTATCAATGAAAATCAAGTGTCTTGTAACAAAGAGAACCGAGCTAAACCTGTGAACTTCCTAAAATAATTTTTTCTGACTGATAAAATATAATTAAATTCAAAAGTACAAAAAAAAATTCGATAGCCAGAAGCTAAGAAAAGTCTATGGATCTACAGAATGATAAACTCCGTGCTCTAAGTTAGGAGATGTGGCTAGAGAAAAAAAAACAGGAGCAGATTATTCTAACCTTGAGGTCTCTCCAAAGAATAATAGATTTTGTTTTAAGAGAAATGAAATACTTTGTTAGATGTATAATATCAACTCTGTCATATTCTATTTCGCTAATATTTTTAACTAATAGTCTATCTTTTCACCTCTCTACTGAAAGTATACTATTTCCTTATCCCATCTGTGTTTTTTTACACAAACTGAAATCTCATTAGTGAGCTGCTAGAAAGAGAATGAAGAATTACTAATGGGAAATTTCTCAGTCTGCTTGTGCTACTGCAGTCACATATTTACAAGCCTATAAATTAAGCTATAAACTAGATTAAAGGGTAACTGATAGAAGTATGTAAACCTTAAATAACATAACTAGTGATAATTATAGTACCACAAAGTTTGGAATTTCAAAATAAAATGACTTTTCACCTAAGATTATATAATCCAACAATAATTAACTGCTATAATAAGTAAAGGTGTTTTTTATATTTAGGGGCACAGTAATTCTAAAAATTAGTTTTGAAAAACTGTAAGAAAGTCGTCTTCATCAAAAAAGGGAGACAAGAATATTTAGAAAGAGCAATGGTGTGAGAACCGTGGGCATAAAATGCATGCAGTCACAATTAAGGAGATACAGGAGAATGAATTATCACTAAGAAGAAACAGAATTGGTAAATTATTTAATGTGGTTTTTTTCTCTAAGGAGAAAAGTGTTCTAATTTTCCAACATGACAGAAATTTTCAAATTAACAGTGTCAAATTTTCATTTAACTTTTTTAAATGAAAGGAAAAAATTAAAATAACTAGTAAATTATTAATTTAGTAAAAGAGAACATTATATAAGTCAGAAAATAAAATTATAAATGATTTGGTTATTAACAGTATTTTTATATTATTTTTAAAAACACTGAATGTTTATGTTTCTAGCATAAAGGTTTTTGGAAAAATAGAAGAGAAAGTATTTGTGGTGGCATGATGATATGATAGGATGCTTACATTTTCTCCTGAAAATCTAGCACCAGATAGAATCAATAAATTAAGAATCAGGAAATAATATTTTAGGTATATTACATGGATACAAACAAATAAATCACATAAGAAATGTACAAACCAAAATTTGTTGAACCAGTAATCATGGATAACTACTAAGGAAAGTAATTTTGTGATAAACTCTTATAGTACTTTTACCTATTTAAAGAATATTTATTCTAGGATTTGATACTTAAATTTACATCAATAAGAAAATATTTAATACATACTAATTTTTCATAGGTTCAGGACATAAAGGAAATTACTATCACTACTAACAAAAAAAAAAAGAGTAGACTTATGTGACTGTTTCCTAGTTTATGATAATCTTTGTTGATAAGACAGATAAATGAAAAAAAAAAAGAAAAGAAAAGAAAATTACCTGGACTTTAGTGTCCTATTTCATTGACTGGATGATGTTTTTTAAAGGAACTATTAATTGTAAACATTGGAATAAAATGTGAGGTTTTTTTCTGAAGTAGCATAGAAGTATTTAGACATATACACTGTCGTTTATACATATATTAATACATGCATCTCATATTTCCATTAATTTTGAATGTATAGTTACTAAATTAGATGCTGAAATGCTTATTGAAAATTTGTTTTTGCTAATTGCTTTGCACCAGTTACCTTTAGAACATAAGATGGAAATTAGTTTGATTAATTTGATGAAATGTTCTCATTGAGATACCTCAGGCATAAATCATATTGATTTAATTTAATTTCCATTTGTGATTTGATTAGAATCATATTGTAGCTAAACTTATGCAGATGGGCTAGAAATTATAGTGCTTTTTTATTACTTGAATTTCATTTTTGGAAAACCTAATCACTAAAAAATACTAATTGACACTTATGAAGGATAATAGCAATATACCTACTGATACAACTTCTTGATTTATCTGGAGAATATTTTCTAATGCTCTCAATATTTTAAAATTTGATCATTTTAGCTTTGCTTCTTTACATTTGGAATTATAGAAAACTACATATGTACCTCAATGATACACATTACAAAGTTGTAAATGGAAATAACATCAAGAAAATAAATTAAATCAGATTTCAGTATCATTTTTTCACCATGGTAATGTTCAAAGTGTTCATTTATCCTATTTTTACTCAATATGTGATTTAAAAGTTTGAATTATCTAAGCAATGGAACTATTTTCAGGAAAAAATATTTCATTTTCCTTCCTTCCTTCCTTCCTTCCTTCCTTCCTTTCTTCCTTCCTCCCTCCCTCCCTCCCTCTCTCTCTCTTTCTTTCTTTCTTTCAACAGCTCACTCTGTCACCCTGGGTAGAGTGCCCTGGTTTCATACCTCACAGCAACCTCAAACTTGGACTTGAGCAATCGTCTAGCCTCAGCCTCTTGAGTACCCAGGAGTGGTCAAACCTGGCTGGTTTTTCTATTTTTTTGTAGAAATGGGTCTTGCTCTTGCTCAGGCTGATCTCAAACCTTTGAGCTCAAGCAATCCACGCACCTCAGCCTTCCAGAGTGCTAGGGTTACAAGTGTGAGTGATGGCACCAGGCCAACAATTATTTTTCTTAAAAAAAAAAAAAAAAAAAGCCTCTCCAAATACTTAGCTTTAAATTACAGTGAAGATTTTCTGAATAATTTTGAAGTTACCATAAGGCAATAAAAGTACATTTTTTACTTAACTCCTATCTGTCCTGTTGTATTATATGACACACTAAACATTGATAAATATAATATTATAAGAACTATCTAAAAAAGAAATACTATATTTGCATTAGATTAAATATACCAACCATGAGAAAAATATATTTTAAAAACATTGTTTAAAAAGTTTAGTATTTCTGGGTCAGGTTTTCATGTATCTTCTTAATTCTAGCAGTTTGTAAACGTCGTATTTTTTTATTCTCAAAGATTGACTTAGAAGAATAAGTAAGTATTTTTCCTTAATGCAAATGAGGTATCGAGTTCAGTTTCTAATGCTCCCAGGCATATGTTTTGATTGATTTACATCTTCAGGATAAAAGGTCGATTTATTTATACTCTTTTTTTCTCTATGATGCAGCCATATGACCTACTCCCTAAACATTTAAACTAGAAGGTAACTTTTTCCTCCCCCAAAGAGGAAGCTTTTATATTCAGTGGTACATAAGTAGTCCTACTTTGTTTCTCAGAGTGTGTTCATGTGTGTGTGTGTGACATGTACATGCTGAGTTTGGTTGTTTATTTTAATGTTCTTGAAATTCAGTTTTTAAGATCAGCTTAGTATTCATACAACCAGAAATTATTTTATTAAAGTAGGATACTACCAATCATCTTATTGTATATTTATATCACTTACACATTTACCTATGGGTAGAATTATTACCTGTAATAAAAAAATCTATATACCACTACACTTTCCTAATAAATTCACAGAATATCTTAATAGAAAATCTTAATTTAATGGCATATGATTATGCTTAATTTAAATAATTCTAGTATTCAAAATTAATTCTCTAAAAAATTAATTAATTCTTTACTTTAGATCAATAGCCTTCCTTTACTACTAAATCTTGTTTGCAGGAAAATATTCAGAAAAATAACGTGTATTGTTTAAATCTCCAATAAATGATTACAAATTAGCTTTAACTGATTTGAGGCAAGATATAAAGAGAATAAATATGTTTGATGGCTACTACAAGGTTATTCCTCCCACTCTTAATGTATTAAGTCCCCACTGAGATTTAGAAGTTTTTCTACTCATAAAAACAATAATTTAATTTTAAATCAAATATTTGTGAGCAATTAGGTCATAATATTCAAAGCAAATATTTTAGGGAAGATAGTCTAATTTTTTAGAATCTCATGTTTGTAACTAAAATATCCAATGAAATACTCCTATTATAATATGAGCAACATTTTCACATGTAAAATAGTGCCTGATTCTAAGGAGAGGGAGCTCGTTGTTGAACAATGGCGGCAAGAAAAACAACAGGAACAGCAATGAAGGAAAGCTTGTACAGTCTTCACTCTCAGCTTTACATTTGGGATAGTCAGATGTCACTCACTTGAGCGACAGATGATTGGCAAGATTAACAAATCTGTTAGAAAGTCCTGTTTATGTTCTGCAGCCAACAACAGTCTGACTTCATTTAACTTCATTTAACTGCATATCATCCACAGTCAATTCTATAGTCCTGAGAACTTAGTGGTTCATTAATCGTCAAACACAACTCTATTTCCATGTGAAGTGTGGGAATCTAAATGTGACAAAAGGATCATACTGTGTTCTCCAGGGTCTCAGAAGCTAACAGAGGGGATAGATGCCTCTTAATAAAGTGTGTTTTAGTATTATATGATGAATGAAATGACAGAAGCATAAATTATGGCACAGCAGAATATGTAGGAAGAGGTATATTAAGAGTTAGGTTTTATCTTTTATCCTTGTATCAATTCCAGATATAGGTATACAGAATAATCATAAACTATTGAAGAGTTAAGCTCCTCTGTTATATGCAAAAGCTAGGAATGTTAACAATGTGCTTCAACATAGGAACAGCATTGGAAAATTAACTCTTACTAAGTTCTTTGCTTAGTACTTAATATTCAAGGATGAACACAGAATGATTTAAATCAAGAAAATATACATTATCCAGACACTATGACAACAAAACCACAGTAGGAATTCAATGAATATTTGTAATGGACTTTATACAATTAATAGGGTGGAAAATTTGATTGTCATAAGAATGACAATGGGAACAAAAGGTAAGGTGTTCCTAAATGAATCAAGTGCCTAAAAGGGCTGGTCAGGGGTGCTTGCTTGTAGAATGAGGGGTCATGTGGTTATGTCAGTGGACTTCAGCTACATTTGTAGCCCTGTCATCTGACTGATGTGTAACTTTACGATGCCATCTATAATTCTCTAAGGCTATCTACATTTGAAACCATCTCTCTCTACATATATCTCTCCTTCCCTCCCTACCTCCTTCCTTATATAATTGTTAGAATTAAAGACCAATATTTGTTGAAAGCATTTAGTAATGAGCCCAGCATACAATGAGTTTTTAGTACGTGTACATTGACTTAAATTATGGTAAACTCTATGGGATCCATATATTTGGTTTGATAATTAAGTAGAAGAACATACGTATTTTCATTTTAGTATACATTTCAAATAATCTTTGTTCATTATTGTGTTAGGCATATGTTGTAAAATTACAAAGCATTTTTATCATTATATTTTAGCATGTTGAAACAAGAGTTAATTGAATTTCATCATGCAATGTCATATATTATTAGGATATGATTAGTGTATATGATGTAAAAAACCTTTCTTATCACATGTCTTCTTTTAATATGTCATTATTAACTTACTGGAATTAGATGTCAGAAAATATTATATTCATTGGTTGCTATAGTTTGATTGTCCTCTCTGAATTCATGTTAAAGTTTAATTGCCACTGTGTTGCTTTTAAAAAGGTGGAACCCATTAAGAGGTGATTAGGCCTTGAGGGCTCCACTCATATGAATGGATTAATGCTGTTATTCCAAGAATAGATTGTTATAAAAGCCAGTTTGGCACTCTCTCACTCCCTAGCTCTTAGCCTTTCCAGACTCCACAATCATAAGACAAATAACTTTCTTTGCTCTATGACCCAAGCTGGAATGTCAAATTTTGTTTTTTATAAATAACTCAGTTTGTAGTAGTCTATTATAGTAGAAAAAATGACAAATATATTCTTACTTTTAAAAAAATTAATTGTTATGAGTACATAATGGTTGTATGTCTTTAGAGGGTACAGGCATTCAACTTGGATCAATCAACTCAGGGTAAATGGGTGTCCACCACCTTAGGTACTTATGATTTCTTTGTCAGGGACATTGCTCCCACTTTATTAGCTATTTTAACATATAACCTAACTTGTTGATTACAGTCACTTTTTTGCTTTTTAAAATTTTTTATGGAAACCAAACCAAGTCAGGTTAAGAAAAATAAAATAATTAATTTTTGTTTAGACATATTTATTGTTTCTGCTTTCATTGCAAAAGGTTTAAAAAGTCTTGATGGTCAAGCCTGTCCCTGCACTCACAATGCTTCTTTCCATCAAGCAAATTCCTCTGTGTTAAATGTCTGCCCACCTCAATAGATGCAACAATATCCTAAAATAATTTTATTCCTTATATTTAAATTGAGAATTTCTAAATGCTTGGTATGTGCTTGAGGCTATTTCAGTTTTTTCCCTTTTATTTGAAATCTCATCTTTTTCTTTAACACCTTGAATTTTCATTCTTGTTAATATACTCTTTCTTGCTGTTTTATACTTGTAAGAGAAATCAGGCATATTAGAATTTATGAGACCGAATTTTCTCAAATCAAGATAGGTGAAAACTGCAGCAAGACATGAATGTGTTTTGAATTGATTTTAAATCAACTTTACGATGTTGAACAACTCTTTTTTACAATATTCTGAGTTTTCATTTGATGTCACAGGAGGGTCTCATAATTTATCCATTTATATTTTTCTTGAAGTGTGTATGGTCTACGGCAGGGAGTTATCCAGCATGTAATCAATTTCCTTGGAATTTGTTCTTGATTTTCCTATAAAGAATTTTGTTTTATCATAAATATCCATTAAAGATAACAAAAGGACTAATCCAGGCTTAGTACAAATGGAAAATATTGAAATAACTCTTTGAGAATCCTATGCACATTAAAATCTTCATCTGTATGAATCTAGACTGCTCCCTTTACACTACCTTAATCACCACAAAAGCTATAAATATTCCTAAAAAGACATTTAACTGTTTATACCTATCATATTCTCTTTCCAAATATTTTCACTATTAAAATCAGTCTCATATAAAGTATTTGATTTAATTTTCTATAAGCAACTTAATTTGTTTAAATATGTCCATTTTATGTCAATTCTTTATAAATATAAACTTATTAAGCAATAAAAAAGTCCTAGTAATTAATTTCTTCACACATAATATCATATCTAACACTATTAAGAAATTGTGATAATTATTTGGCTGTTCTATAATGATAATTATTTCAAATCCTCTATGACCCCATAAATGCTCTGGAAAAATATGAAAAAGATAAGAATTCCTTTGTAAAGTCTAAGAAAAATAAAATAGAAATTTTAATATAAAGATATATTCAAGTTTGACTTTGTGTCTATCAACTTTATTAATATTTCCAATCTATCAAACCCCTTCCCAGGATTTTATATTCTATTGCATGGGAGCTTTGTTAAGAAATAAGTATTTGTTAGAATATTCCATGGCATTCATATGTGGATAACATAAAAGCCTCAAAACTGAGTATTTTTTAGAAGTTACAGAAAGCAGAAGATTTGAAATGTGAAAGAGGAACTTTTTCTCATGATGTCCTTGAGAACCACTCCTTTAACTGATTAAAAGGCATATTAGTATTAGTCATAGTAGTAGTATTAAGTATTAGTCATAGATCTGAAGGCCTGCAGATCTATTACTACCACAAGACCTGGCATTATTGGGTGTCCTAAACATTACCCATAAAGTCACCATACATAGGGAAAATGAGAAATTCTTGGTAGATGTACTTTTATTTACAAAAGAATTATTAGAATACTTTCCACAATATTTACAAAATATCAACACATTATTTTACAATATTGTGTTTACCATAAAGCAGAGAATATTTTATAATCAATTTGTAAAATTTTGTAATGAACATTTTGTAAGTAAAGGTACATTTATCTTTAGTTTCCCATTTCCCTATGTTCTGTGACTTTGTGAGTCACTTTTGGGACACCCTGTAAATCAGGAACATGACGTTTATCAGGGGCAGGAGGGCATTCTCAGATGACAAATGGGCTATTTCTCAAGGAGGGGCATAGTTGATCACTAAGGATTATTTCTGGAGAATTTTTACATTAGTAAGGTTTTATAGAATCCTCTCCACTTAGAGATGAAGCATCACCCTAAAGTTCAGGAAAAAAAATGAACACAAAAAGAGTTGTTGCTCCAGAGATTGGTGGAAAGAAATAGTCCTCTAATGAGAAAAAAGCAGTTTTTCCAGCTGTGTGATGGCTTTCTTTGGATACAGAGATGTGAGCATTCATTAGTGAGGTGTTGCCGTGGAACTACAGAGCCACAGAATGGTGCTTTGAAAGGAACTGGTGCAGCTCTGGGTGATGTGTGTGAAATTTAGGACATTAGCAGGAGTGAATGAATCCTAGGGCAATTTAGTTGAACAGGTAACCTAGCCCTCACATTGGCGAACTTTTGAGTGTGAATGGGGGAGCTATTACTCTTACTAATTGTGCTGGAACACTAAGTATAAATTAGAACTATCTGAACAAACTGTAATCCACAGGCACTTTCGATTTAGTGCATGATTTCTTCAATCCAAAGTGATATTTAACAACGGCAGAAAATACTCTCAGTATATAGAGTGAAAGCCATGTTCAAGAAAGCAGACCAGAAAACTCTAAAACATACATTTATTTTTACTTTATACAATCATATAGTCCCCAACCAGGTGCTTTAATGTGGATAATTGTCCCCTCCAAACTTCATATTGAAATTTGATACCTGACGTTGGGCCTAACGGGACCTGTCAGTGTCGAGGGGTATAACCCTTACAAACAGATTAATGCCCTCTGAAGGATATTTCACTCTACCATTTCCCTTGAAAGCTGCTTTTTAAAATGAGGCGACCATGTCCTTCCCTTTGTTTCTTCTCACCCCAAGGGACCTCTGCCCCCACTGGCTTCCTTTCACCACCTTCCATGAAAGGAATCAGCCTGAGGCCCTCACCAGGAATCAAGCAGATGCCAGTGTCAAGCTTCTTGTGCAGTCTGCAGAACCATGACCCTCACAAACCTCTTTTCTTTATAAAATTTAAAACTTGTCTAGCCTCAGGTAGTCCTTTATGGCAACACCAATAGACTTAGACACCAGGTAACACAACAATGTTGATAAAAGTAATGTACTGGCATATCCATACCCCTTGAAAAATCAGGAAGCTTCATTTGTGAAGCGAAAGTTTTCACTCTACCGATTGTCTGTGTGTGTCTGTTGAAAACAAGAAATGCAGAATTCGGTACAAAATAAAGTGATATTCAATTCACAGGAATCCAAATGATTAAGAACGTTTCACTTTTAAAAAGTTTAAATTCTTCTCAATATGACCTTCAAACTGTGAGATTGCTATGGGCTAAATAACTATGTCTCCCTGAAATTCATATTTGAATACACATTAAAACCTCCATAGTTGACCATCTCCCTATATTGACCATCTCCTTAAGTTTACCTAATTTTCATAGGCTGGACATGCACCACATGTATATAGCAGCACGGTAAACCTAGTTCCTTATGCTGACCGTGTCTGAATGTTGAGCAATTCTTTAGAGTCATTGAGGTGGTTCACATACAAAAGTTTTATTGAATGTGGCAGTATTTTGAACTGGGTCCTTTGGGAAGTCTTTAAGAGTAGAGCCCTCCAGATGGCATTCATCCCTTTATAGGAAAACATCACAGGGCTAGGCTCTTTGTGTTCTCTGCCTTGTAAGGATACAAGGACGTGTTGGTTGTCTGCAACCTAAATGAGGGCCCTCACAAGAAAGTGACCATGCTGGCATACTGTCCTTGCACTTTCAAGCTCCAGGATTTTGAGAAATAAATTTCTATTTAGGCTACCTCATATATAATACTGTTTTACTGTTTACTCAAACTGAGATAGTTTCAACAAGGTTTTATGGAAATGCCAAGAACTCTTTGCTTGAAAAAGAAATGAAGATTGCCTAGTCCACAATTTCAAAAACTAATTTATCTTTAGTATCATGACCTATAGGAAATAAACATTGTTCTCTATTGGGATTGGAAACAGGAAAGCAGATAAGAAAAGTTTCCCTAAAACTGACATAAAATGTCCATTGGTCACCTGAGGTTGTAGCTCACATATGTGGAAAAACAAACACTCTGACACTCAAATGGCGGATGGAAATTATGATCAATGTTCAAGTCTTTCTGTAGAATTGGGAGGACTTATGCTAACTATCAAAGAGAAAGAATCTGTCAGAACAGGTTAAAGTTAAGAAATTCATGGAGAAAGCTAATGGGTTGACAAGATAATACATCGAGCATATATTTCAGACTACTGGAGAACGAGAATGGAGCCCCTCACCTCCACATGGTCAAAGAAGTTCCTTGTTTCCTTTGTCAGTGGAGAGTATTGGGAATGAAATCAGAAGCGAGAGAAAGGTCAGACACATGAATTTCTTGAGGAGGAGATGAAGTAATTTTCAAATCTTAGTGTAGGGACTGGGCATATAAGATTTATTCAGAAAAGGAAGTGTTTTTTCTCTAGGCATTAATTTTTATTTTATAATAGTTAAGCCTGATGACTTAACTGTATCAAGAAATAAGACCAGAAGAATGACTTTATACATGGGAGATGAAAAACTCAGGGCAGAAATGGCATTTAGTTTCCGAATAAAGGGGTACCTAATTGTAGATACTGGAAAATATAACTGATAGCTTCAGTGGCCTAATACAAGCTTTCTTTTGGGAGAAAATTTGCATTTGTGGTTTTGTACTCCTTGGTAATTGGACAAGGTAGTACACTCCATATTATTTTCATAGGAGTTTGAGTCATCCTCCTTTATTACCTAATCATTTTCCCAAAATCCTACTTTCAAATATTATATTGGGAATTAGGTTTAAACATATACATTTTGGGGAGGCACAAAATTTGTCTGTAATAGTGACTTTAATAAAGAAATGAGATTGAGTTGTTTGTTTTTTAACATAGTAAAACACTGGAGTATTTCTAAAAGGCTTTTAACCTTGATTCTTCAAATTTTATTCTCTATTAATAGTTTTTAATTAAATCATAACTATATATATGAGATACAATGGATGATTTGATATACAATATGGAATGCCTAAATCAAACTGATTAATATAATCATCACTTCACTTATTTTCTTACAGTAAGACATATACACTTTACTCTCAGTTGTTTAGAAATATACCCTTGCATTGTGCACATAAGTCAAGATGCTGGGATTGACCAAGAAGGGCTGTTTTCCTTCATTCTGCAACCCCATGACCAGATCCTGAAAATAACAATCTATATAACAACAAAGGAGCACACTTTGAAAGTAAGGTAGAAGAGGTTTAAACTAAAGAATGGATAACAGTGAAGAAGAAACTAAAGGAAATGTTATTTTTATTAGTTTGCCTGTCTAAGGAAAAATTATGTAAACTGATAGAATAAAATGTGATAAAGAGAGAAATGTCAGTATCTCTCTGTACCATCTGCTGGCATGCATGCGTGCACTATTAAAGAATTCTAAGATTTCTTAGTAATGGAGTTTATTCCTTCCCATCCTTTTGTATGTTAAGGGCTTATACAGCAAAATCGTAACTCACAAGCATCTGGACATAAAATTTTATTTTCAATTTATTTCTTTTATGTATTGGTAAGTATAATGGACATTAGGTTTGGGGGAATCACATTACAAGCCTGGTTAGAGGGCTTGTCTGCTAAGGGGAGTGGGCATGCTGGCTCAGTTATTAAGCATTTAAAAAGATCTGAAAGTATACCATGTACTTAAAGTCTAGTGTTTCTAACCTCAGCAAAATGTTTGCTATAATAAATTGTAATACTTTTATGTTTCCCTACTTCCTTAATCCAGTTGTCTAGGGAGGTCATAATCTGTTCATAAATATGAAGCCTTTTGTGAACATTCGGAATCATCAATGCATGAGTAAAAGCAAAAGTGAAAACACAGTTTAATTTGTCAAACGTTCTTTTTTTGTTAACTTATGGATATTGCAAAAAAAAAAGTAATCATACTTTTAAACAAATTTAGAAAGTACAATTAATTTCCCAGTTGTTTAAGTAATCTTTTAAATTAGACATTTGAGTATTTTCTCTGAAACTACATTTCAAAATTAGACTTTGAAAAATTGTTTTCAAATGTAATAGTAAATGAAGAACCCATGTTATTTTAAGAAGCTATAGGTAAATGATATCAACTTCTAATTTTTCTCCTTATAGAAAAAAATTTAACATTGCATTTTGGGTTTCTTTAATATTTCTAAGGTGAATGTATTCCTCATATTTTATCTGAGAAGCTTTTGATTATAGCTTAAACAAATTCTGAAAAAAACACATTTCATCAGGATCCAAATATATCTATTTAAGTCAATGGTTAATTTATTATTTCATTATTAAGATTTGGCTGCTTTAATATGAAAACACATCATTTTTAGTGTCTTAAGAAATATGCAAGGATGCCTTACATCTTAAGTATTGAATTGGAATAAATGTGATATTAGTTAAAATCCTAATTTTGGATGCTTATTTTCTGTGTAAATTTAAATGTACATATTGGTTAATGGCTTATCTTTCACCACATTTGAGGTTTTTTTTTTTAATTGGAAATTTATTTTTACAAAGATTATGAGTATTTGTTTTTGTATTGTTAAACTGCAAATATGTACAAATAGGCATCTTTGCAACCTCTCACGTTCTTAAAATGTTCCCATTTGAGCCATAAACCTTTTCACTTGGCCATAACATGTGATATCTATAATATATTTCTAGAATTACTAGAAACTATCATTCACTTGAAATATTCCTTTTTTTTTTTTTTTTTTTTTTTGAGACAGAGCCTCAAGCTGTCCCCCTGGGTAGAGTGCTGTGGCATCACAGCTCACAGCAACCTCCAACTCCTGGGCTCAAGCGAGTCTCTTGCCTCCGCCTCCCAAGTAGCTGG
>CAUYTI010024799.1:0-26259 GCA_963575145.1 Galago senegalensis | reverse complement strand
GAGTCTCCTGCCTCCACCTCCCAAGTAGCTGGGACCACAGGCGCCCGCCACAACGCCTGGCTATTTTTTGGTTGCAGCCGTCATTGTTGTTTGGCGGGTCCGGGCTGGGGATTCGAACCCGCCACCTTAGGTGTACGTGGCTGGCACCTTAGCCGGTTGAGCTATAGGTGCCGAGCCTAGATACAGGGTCTTGCTTTGCTCAGGTTGGTCTTGAGCTCCTGCGCTCAAGTGTTCCTCTTGCCCTGGCCTCCCAAAGTGGTAGGATTATAGGAGTGAGCCATTGTGCCTGGCCTAACCTTTAAACTACTCAAAGTAGTCCAGGGATAAAGTTTTGTCAAAACATGGTATTTCTCTTTTATATAAAATTGAGATATTGAGTCATTTTAGTTGTGCAAAGCACTCATCCTGATTTCTTTGGGCTCATGTTGATAGAGGTAACTGAAAAGGAGATAATTCATAAGGAGTTTAGGCATATAAACTTAAGTTTTAACCCTCTGACAACTGGATTTGTGATTCCAGAGGTACTTTCAAATATATGAGCCCTTAACTAGATATGTTATTAAATATAAGTCAGGACTCACTCTGAAAAATCACTATTTTAAGGGATAGAATTGAATATATAGGAGAGGTATTAGAGAAAACAGATGCAAGGTTAGGACAGTTAGAAATAATGATAGGAACCTAACAGAGTACCTTATAAGTCTCGAACATGCATTTCTGAATTTGTAGCTTTTATGATTTTCAGTTTTGTGAGGAAATGATATAGCTGCATTAAAATTATCATGGAGGCTAGGCACAGTGGCTTATACCTATAATCCTGGAACTCTGGGAGGCCAAAGAGGGAGGATCACTTGAGGCCAGGAGTCCCAGACCAACCTAAACAACATAGCTGCACCATCTCTACAAAAAATTAAATTAATAATAAAATAAAAATTAGCTGTGTGTGGCATCATGTACCTGTAGTCCTGGCTACTCAGAAGCCTAAGGCAGGAGGATTGCTTGAACCCAGGAGTGTGAGGTTGTAGTGAGCTATAATGACAACACTGCACTCTAAGCCAAGCAACAGATTGAGAGCCTATCTTTCTCCTGCCAAAAAGTCAGCATGGTTATATTCTGAAAAACTCTTGCAGTGTTTTATGAAGTGTCTCCTTTTTTGGTTAGATTAGAATGTGTATAAACTGAGCAGATTGCGTCCAAGAAATGTAGTTTGTTGTGGTTCTTATAGGGCATTAGGGGCATCATTTCAATATATGGTTCCATTTGTTTATATAAAAGAAACAAACCATCACACTATTGAAGAAAATTTTAAGTTACTGCTTTAAAATGTAAAATATATATCTTTAAAAAATACAATGGGGCTCGGCGCCTGTGGCTCAAGTGGCTAAGGTGCCAGCCATGTACACCCAAGGTGGCGGGTTCGAATCCAGCCCGGGCTGCCAAACAACAATGATGGCTGCAACCAACCAAAAAATAGCCGGGCGTTGTGGCGGGCGCCTGTGGTCCCAGCTACTTGGGAGGCGGAGGCAGGAGACTCGCTCGAGCCCAGGAGTTGGAGGTTGCTGTGAGCTGAGATGTCACGGCACTCTACCGAGGGGGACAGCTTGAGGCTCCTGTCTCAAAAAAAAAATACAATGGATATATATGTGTTTGTTACCGAGTTCAGTACAATTACTTAACATAGATACACTTTCTGAAGAAAATGGAATTGAGTTTCCTCATTCAGTGCTAAAGGGATACTATCTCCTTTTAAAAATCTAATCTGTAATATATCCTAATATTTTAATTTAGCTTTTTTTCTTAGATTGTTAGGAAAAAAGTGTTGCCTGATAGCAGTGAAGATCGAGATACAAAAGAAGCTCTAAAGGAGTTTGACTTCTTGGGTACATCAGAGGAAGGAGACAATGAATCTAGAAGCGCAGGCGACGGAACAGATTGGGGTAAGGAAGTATACTGGGTCCACCCAGAGTTGTTACGTAAATAAAAGAAACTATAATTATAATGTTAAACTATTGAACATTCTGTGAACTTACTACTGTGTTTAAGGAAGGTTGTATAATTAGTTACCTCGTTTTTTTAAAAAAATTAAGCAATATAATAGGAAAAGAATTAGAATTAATATACAAAATATTCTTTGTATCTGTTTAAACAAGAGCACTTGCAAATCTTTTTGTGGAAATTGAGTATGAGCATAAAATGAAAGATTTGGAAGACCTCCTGTCTGGCATTTTCTGTGCAATAAGAGTAAGTTAAGAAAATTGTAATCAGTCATTCATTCTGGTTTAGGTTTTGACAGTTTGTACAAGGCATAGATTATTAGTTTTTGCTCTGTTTGAAATGAATCTAATATTTTAAACATCTGATAAGAGTTAAAACAAGTATTTGGTGGAAATTTCTGTAGCATAGATCACTCTAGTAGTTTGGAAGTGCATTATTGCTATCAATAAGATAGGATTGTGATAAATTCTTCAAAAGTGATCAATTCCATCAGATATGTATATATGTTTGTTAGTATGAGATGGAGAGAGAGAGAGAGATCGATAATAAGAGAACATTTTCTCTTGAGGTTGATGAATTCCAGAACTCAATTAGCTTATATACTCTCTGTACTTTAAAGACATAAAAGTTAGAAAATCAGTAACTACTCTCATTTTTCCTTAGAGCTTTTCTTTGGGACTAACTTAAAATATGGTAAACTTTAAACTCTGAATGTTTTATTCATTTAAAAAATGGGTAAAGTTATTTTTTTCACATTTGTAATTTTATCCTACTACACAATACATAGTTCTGCTAATGAAAACTTTCTGCTTTCAAAGTTTTTCAACACTGAAGCAAAGGGTTTTTTGTTTGTTTTGTTTCAGTTTTTCAGACAGTTTCACCCTGTAGCCCATGCTAAAGTGCCATTGCATTAGCCTAGCTCACAGTAACATTAAACTCATGGGTTCATGTGATCCTCCTGCCTCAGCCTCCTGAGTAGCTGGGACTACAGGTGCCCGCCACTACACCCAGCTAGTTTTTCACTTTTTAGTAGAGACAGAGTTGCAGTCCTACTCAGGCTGGTCTTCTACTCTTTAGCTCAAAGGATCCTGCCGCCTCGGCCTCTCAGAGTGTTAGAATTACAGGTGTGAGCCACTGTTCCTGGCCTAAAGCAAAGTTTTAAAGATTTCTTTGTTTTTTAAGTTGTATTTTTACTATGTCCTATACATTTCAGGTGAAACAAGATTGTACAATTTCCTTATAAGGGGTTTAGGAAGCCAGTATTCAAAAAAATTAATTATGTTGGGCGAAAATAAATGACAAAAAACTTTCTGTTCGGCTGTTCTGACACCTTAACTGTTGCTCTTTTCTGCAGTTGGCAGATTTAAAAATCAGATTACTTTAAGACTTACTTGGAGAGAGCTAGGAAATTTTTTGCTTCCTAGAAGTAAAAGGGATGATATTGGTTTCCTGTTTTTAAAGTCAGACCATATTTTGCTTTTTTAGGTATATAACTTTTGTAGTATCCACAGGGTAAATACGACTAATCTTTCATAGAGTTATTAAATAGTTCATGGCAGTAGGAATTATTTGCATGTTAATTTGCTAAACTTTTTGAAAAACAGTGTTTAACATATTTTAAAATTAAGCATCATCGTTTTATTTTTTTTATCTTTTATAAAAACTTCCACTAAGTTTCCTTAAAAGATACACCAATGGTTTTTTATTTTAAGTACATGTTCCTTTAAGTTAACATTTTGACGAGCTACATACTTGGTCTGAAATTGTTTTACAGAATTATTTTGTTATTATTTAGATGTGCCTTTACCACATTTTGAACTTTTCATCTACTTATATTCAAACAATTACATTAAATGCAGATTTCAGTATAGCTTCAAGAACAGGTTGGGCATGGTGGCTTATGGGTATAATCTTAGCACTCTAGGAGAACAAGGCGGGAAGATTGCTTGAGGTTAGAAGTTCGAGAGTAGCCTGAACAAGAGTGAGATCCTATGTCAACCAAAAATAGAAAAAAATTAGCTGGGCATGGTGGTATGTACCTATATTCCTAGCTACTCAGAAGACTGAGGCAGGAAGATTACTTGAGCCCAGGAGTTAAAGTTTACAGTGAGCTGTGATGAGGCCACTGTACTCTAGTTGGGTGATGGAAGGAGACTCCATCTCATAAAAAAAAGAAAATAATTAGAACATAGATCATGACACCAGAACACAGGTGTTACTTCAATATTATTTCTATCCAAATGTTTCTCTTAGTATATTTTACTACTTACAATGAAGAACTTTTTTACATTTTTAGTAGAAACATTAGAAATACTAATGTTTAGCTGGGCACACAGTGACTCACACCTATAATCCTAGCACTTTGGGAGGTCAAGGTGTGTGGATTGTTTGAGCTCACTAGTTTGAGACCTGCCTGAGCAAGAATGAGACCCTGTCTCATAGAAATAGAAAAACTAGCTGGTGTCATGGTGTGCACCTGTAGTCCCAGCTACTCAGCCATCTGAGGCAGGAGGATTGCCTGACCCCAAGAGTTTGAAGTTGTTATGAGCTGTGATGCCATGGCACTCTACCCAGGGTGACAGAGTAAGACTTTAGACTAAAAAGAAAGAAAAAAAAAATACTAATGTTTATAATGAACAATAACAGCAAAAATAAATAAATGAAATCTGATCAAGTTAAAAAGTTTCTGTGTAGCCAAGGACACAATCAACAAAGGCAAGAGACAACCTACAGGATGGGAGAAAATATTTATGTACTCTACATTTGATAAAAGAGCGATAACTAGAACCTGTAAAGAATTCAAATAAATCAATATGAAAAGGATCAAACACACCCCCATTAGAAGCTGAACAGAAAGAGAAATGAACAGAAAATTTTCAAATGATAGACTAATGGCCAACGAACACAGAAAAAAAATGCTCATTGTCTGTTATCACCAAAGAAATGCAAATCAAAACCACAATGAGATATCACCTAAGCCCAATGAGAATGACTCACATTATTAAGTCCCAAAGCAACAAGTGCTAGCATGGATGCAGAGAGAAAGGAACACTTACATACTGTTGGTGGGACTATAGTTCAACCTCTGTGGAAAGTAATATTGAGATTCTTCAAAGAAATCAAAAAAGATCTACCATTTGATCCTGTAATCCCACAACTATTTACGCAAAGGAAAAAAAGACATTTTATTAAAAAGTACTTGCACTCAAATGTTTATAGCAACACAAGTCACAATCACAAAGGCATGGAAACAGCACAAGTGCCTGTCAACACATGAAAGGTTTAATAAAATGCGATGTGTGCGCGCGCGCACACACACACACATATACATACCGTGGAATACTATTCAGCCATAAAAAGATGGTGATCTGATATCTTTTGTAACAACCTGGAGGGAATTGGAGACCATTCTCCTAAGTCAGTGGTTCTCAACCTTCCTAATGCCACGACCCTTTAATATAGTTCCTCATGTTGTGGTGACCCCCAACTATAAAACTGTTTCCATTGCTTAGCACTGCTTCACTTTCCTAAGTGAAGTATCACAAGAATGGAAAAATAAACACCACCTAATACTCAGTACTAAATTGGAATTAGTTGGTCAACACCTATGTGCTTATGTGGAAGCAAAACTAACAAAATTCAAGTAGGTGGGAGGTGGAGAAGAGAATGGGTAATTCTCATACCCAGTGGGTATATTACACGGTTATTGTGCACACTTTCTGGGAGAAAAACATGATTACAACTTTGGCTTATGATATACAAAAGCAAACTATGTAACCAAAATATGCGTACCCCCATCATATTCTGAAAAATAAAATTTATTTTTTTAGACAGAGTGTTACTATGTCACCCTCAATAGAGCACTGTGACATCACAGCTCACAGCAACCTCAAACTTCTTGGGCTTAAGTGATTCTCCTGCCTCAGCCTCCCAAGTAGCTGGGACCACAACACCTGCTTATTTTTTTGTTGTGGTTGTCATTGTTGTTTAGCAGGCCTGGGCTGGGTTCGAACCCACCAGTCCTGTTGTATGTGGCTAGCCACCTTACCCACTGAGCTACAGGCATTGCCATATTCTGAAATTTTTTAAAAAAGGAACACTAATGTTTGTTTTCTTTCAGATTAATATGGGCATTATTAAGGTTAGGTTACATAGTTTGCTTTTGTAAGGTTCAAGTCCAGGTTGTAGTTGTGCCCTTCTCCTAGGAAGTGTGCAGTATACCCATGCAATGTACCTGTTAAGTGGGACTTTGCCCACACCCTTGCCCTCCTCCCTGCATTGGTATTTAACTGAGTTTTTCTCTAATGTGAGCATATAGTTGTTAATCTACTGGTCTTATTAAGTGTGGAGAGGAGGAGACAGTCATGCACTGTTGGTGGGACTGCAAACTCGTACAACTTCTATGGAAAGAAGTATGAAAGCTTTCTCAAAGAACTGGAAGAAATGCTAATTTAAACCTGAATTTTTTGTATATTTCTTCTCTGAAGAACTATAAAAGAATTCGAAAGCTCAAAGGAAAAACTAAGAAACCTTTTTCTTCTCTCAGCTGTATTAAAAATTTTATTGAAAGTTTTCCTCCTTTACACTTGTGTGGCTATTATATAGTAACTGATAAGATGCTCTTGGGTAAGCTCTGGGAGAGGGTTGCCAAGAAAAAAAATTTTTTTTATTAGAGCATTATTATTATTTTATTAGGGCATTATTCTATTGCCCAGGCTAAAGTGCAGTGACCTCATCACAGCTCACTGCAGCCTTAAAATTCTAGGACTCAAGTTATGCTCTTGCCTCAGCCTCTGAGTACCTAGGAGTACAGGCATACGCTTACCATACTTGGCTAATTCTTCTTCTTCTTCTTTTTTTTTTTTTTTTGTAGAGACACAGTCTCACTATGTTATACAGTCTGGTCTGGAATTCCTGGGCTCAAGCAATCTTCTGCTTTGGCCTCCCGAATTGCTAGGATTATAAGCATGAGCCGTGCCTAATTTTTGAATTAGCAAAAAGTTTTTTTGTAATCTTTCATTTTCACCAGAAACACACATAATAAAATATACTTTGTGATCATCTCAAGGAAAGAAAGGTTCTTTCTCTATAAATTGTAAGCAATCCTAGTAGCACTAGGTCTTGAGAAGATACTATGTTGTTGACTTTTTTTTTTTTTGCCTTGCATTCAAAGTAGACATCAACTCCCCTTTCTTATCAGAAAACATTATAATGTTAATGTCATGTGTTGGATGTTTTAATGACTTTTCCTGTTGCAATGTTAAGCCAGTTGCTACAGGTTGAATATCCCCAAAATTCAAAATTTTAAGTGCTGCACGGTCATGGTGGCTCTTGCCTGTAATCCTAGCACTCTGGGAGGCCTAGGTGGGTGGATTGCCCTGAGCTCACACCTGAGCAAGAGCGAGACCCTGTCTCTTAAAAATAGCCAGATGCTGTGGTGGGCACCTGTAGTCCCAGCTACTTGGAGGCTGAGGCAAGAGAATCTTTTGAACCCAAGAGTTGGAGGTTGCTGTGAGCTATGAGGCCACGGTACTACCAAGGGCGACAAAGTAGAACTGTCTCAAAAAAAAAAAAAAAAATTGTAAGTACTCCAAAATCTGAAACTTTGTGCACCAGATAATGCTCAAAGAAAAAGCTCATTGGAGTAGTTTGGATTTTAGATTTTTGCATTAGGAGTGCTGAACCAATATAATGCAGATATTTCAAAATCTGAAACCTGTCTAATCTCAAGCAATTCAGATAAGTGATACTCAACCCATAGTATTTTCTTTTTCTTTTACTGGACCTTCTCATGAGAGAAAGGAGCTGATTATATTTCTGAGCCCTGCTGACTTCTTACAGCCCTTTGGACTCACTTGAAGAATACTTCTGGGCTGGTTGGTAGGTTCATTAGTCCCAGAATTACTAAAAATAATTATTTGGTGCAGTGATAATATGTATTGATAGTAGTAACATATAAGCATAGCACACGGATTTTTCATCTGCTTTTAATTTAATTCATGTCAGTTTGCCATTGGTGTAGTTAACCCTTTAAGTTCTTACCTTTAAGGACACTGCCATGGCACTAGTGCCACTTCTTTTCCTTCTTAGTGACAAATACTTGAAGAATTATTTAAGATAATTACTTAATCATTGAAGAAAACAGTGGCCATCTAGTGACTACCTCTTGTAAGAGAACAAAGTTTGGAAACCAAAGGGAATTTAAAGTGAAATGGGTCTCCCTTTTGTCTTACTTCTTACTGAGCTTATGTGTCACATTACTCAGATATTTTAAGGAACAAGTCCACCAATATAGCTAAATCCACTTGTGTTACACTGAAGTCTTGAGGAATCACCCATCTGTAAGGCTATTAGTTGGTCCTTTTCATTGCTGATCTTATTGCAAGGATAGTTGGGATTGGTTTTACTCTGAGGACAGCTGCACTGTTCCTTGTGTAACCTCCTTTTCTTTAATGTGTGAATCAGAGCCCAGTGTATTATGGTGATACATGTGTGTGCATTTTTTAATTTAACTTGCTACATGAGTCACATGAGTTCTTAGAACTGAGTTGTCTTATTCTTTAGTACTTTGCTAGATAGCTCTGTTACTGAGCATGAATAAGTGGAATGTTTTGGTTGACTGGAGGTTTCTATACTAGTAGTTTGGCCTGTATGTTTTAAGGATTTTATAATTCAGATTTAAAGCATTTACATCTAACCAATTAGCAGCTGAATGAATGTTTAAACCATTTTAAGTGCTCATTCTATCTCTCTCCTATCTACTTCCTGGAAAAAGAGTGATATGCTTAGGTTAAAAACCTGGTTCATTTCTGGCAAATGAAATGGATTTTACCATACATCTTTCTTGATCTTCTCTTGTTGTTTTGAGTCTAGTAAGATTATGATAAGGCTAAATTTTTACTTAAAAAACTAGACATTTTAGAATCCAAAGCCACTTGTTTTAATTTATTATTAAGGACCAAGTGATGAAAAGTAACATTTTTAATTGTTACATCTTTCTGGAAAAATTAAGTTAATCTCTACTATTGAGAGATTATAGTTAAGTATATCAAAACATTAAATTATTTAAAATTGTTTTTAATAGTGTTATATTCCATGTTATGAACTATTTTCTAAACTGTATTGAAACTTAAATTTTTATCTTTTTTTTTTTTTTGAGATAGAGCCTTAAGCTATTCCCCTGGGTAGAGTCCTCTGGCATCACAGCTCACAGCAACCTCCAACTCCTAGGCTTAAGCAAGTCTCTTGCCTCTGCCTCCCAAGTAGCTGGGACCACAGGCGCCCGCCACAACACCTGGCTATTTTTTGGTTGTAGCCATCATTGTTGTTTGGTGGGCCTGGGCTGGATTCGAACTCGCCACCTTAGGTGTATGTGGCTGGCACCTTAGCCACTTGAGCCACAGGCACCGAGTCAAAACTTAAATTTTTAAAACAGATTTATGGCTCAGCGCCTGTGGCTCAAGCAGCTAAGGCGCCAGCCACATACACCTGAGCTGGCTGGTTTGAATCCAGCCCAGGCCCACCAAACGACAATGACAGCTGCAACCCAAAAATAGCCAGGTGTGGCGGGTGCCTTTGGTCCCAGTTACTTGGGAAGTGGAGGCAGGAGACTCGCTTGAGTCTAGGAGTTGGAGGTTGCTGTGAGCTGTGATGCCATGGCACTCACCCAGGGCAACAGCTTAAGGCTTTCTCAAAAAAACAAAACAAAACAGATTTATATTTATTCTGATTCATTTCAGAATTCAGTTCAGTTTATTCCAATCATTTATTCAACAAATATTGAATAAATATTTGCTTTCTATGCTCCAGGTCTTCTAGGTGAAGATCCCTATTTCTCTGGTGCTGATAGTCTCCTAAGAGGATGTAGGCAATAATCAATAAACATAATAAGTGATATAGTATATCAGAAAGTGATAAATGCAATAGAAAACAGAAAAAGCAGGGTGGGCATGGTGGCTCATGCCTGTAGTTCTAGCACTCTGGGAGACCAAGGCAGGTAAATCACCTGAGCTTACAAGTTCAAGACCAGTCTCAGCCAGAGCAAGACCTAGCTTTAAAAATAGCCAGGCATTGTGGTGGGCGCAAGAGGATTGCCAGAGCCAAGAGTTTGAGGTTGCTGGAACGGCATTCTACGAAGGGTGACAAAGTGAAACTGTCTCCAAAAAAAGTAGAACAGGGTAAGGCAGATAGAGCTGGGGTTGGGGTAGGGTAGAGAGAAGGAAGGTTGCAATTTGAAATAGGCTGGTCATAGTAAATCCCATGGAGAGGGTAACAGGTGAGTCATAGATTTACACGGTTGGTTAGAGAATTAGCCATATGGCATCCAGGGAAGAAGTGTTCAGGAAAAAGAAAGCTAGAGCCAATACCCTAAGCTAGCAGCAACCCTGGCATGCTTGAGGAATTCAAGGAAGCTAGAGTAGCTAGAGGAGAGTAATTCTAAGGGGAATGTGGTAAGAAATGACCAGATCCTGTTGGACCATGTAGACCACTGGTAAGATGGGGAGCCAGGGAAGGGATTTGAACGGAAGGGTGACATGGTCTGATTTTATTTTAAACCATCACTCTGGCTACTATGTTGAGAGTAGACTACCCAGGGCAGCCAGTGTTGATAATAGACTTGGGGGGTGGGGTGGGAAACAATTATTGCCGTAATCCTAGCAAGAGAGATTGATCAAAGTGGTCAGAGAAGCAGTAGAGGTTCTGAGAAGTCAGATGCTGGATGTGTTTTGAATATAGAGAAAATAATATTTCTTTAAGTATTTGATATGACTTGGGAAGGAAAGAGAGATTTTTGGTCTGAACAAAGGCAAGTGTGGGATTGCCTTCAAATGAGGTCAAGAACTATGTGAATGAAACAGATTGAATGGGAAGAGAGATTGAGAGTTGGTTTAGTTTGAGATATCCATTAGACTTCCTAATGAAAAAGTAGAGTGAGCAAATTTGGATATAAGTGTCTTGGGTTCAAGCTCTGAGTTAAACATTTATATAGAGTTATATAACATATAAATTATCTTATAATATCAATTATATAGCTTATATTTACTCTTTAAATTTTTTCTCCTGATACAGTGACAATTGATTATTGAATTTTTTTCTACTATAAACTTAGTTTCCTGTTTTAAGGATTTATAAATTAACACATCTTTTAAAATTGTTTGAAATTGGCTCAACACCTGTGGCTCAAGTGGCTAAAGCACCAGCCACATACACCTAAGGTGGTGGGTTCGAATTCAGCCTGGGCCCACCAAACAACAATGATGGCTGCAACCAAAAAAATAGCCAGGCTCTGTGGCGGGTGCCTGTGGTCTCAGCTACTTGGGAGGCTGAGGCGGGAGACTTGCTTGAGCCCAGGAATTGGAGGTTGCTGTGAGCTGTGATGCTATGGCACTCTACCCAGGGGGACAGCTTGAGGCTCTGTCTCAAAAAAAGAAATTGTTTGAAATTTTAGGCCTGGAGTGGTGGCTCACACCTGTAATCCCAGCACTTTGGGAGGCCAAGGCAGGAGGATTGCTTGAGCCTAGGAGTTTAACACCAGCCTGGGCAAAAACATAGCAAGATCCTGTCTGTACAAAAAAAAAAAAAAGTTCACTGGGCCTAGTGGTGCATACATCCTATCTTATTCAGGGGGCTAAGGCAGGAGTACCGCTTGAGTGCAGGAGTTTTAGGACGTCAGTGAGCTATGATTGCACCACTGTACACCAGCCTAGGCAACAGTATTTCAAAAATAAATAAATAGTTTAAATTTTGAATGAAAGTTAATTTGCTTTATAAAATGCTATTTATAAAGTCTGTGCAATAAAAATCATTGTTTATTGATAAAGACAACAAAAATATGAAATTCCTAGTTGGAGATTGTTTTGGGTAATCTTTTTATAATAATCTTCTCTCATCACGTAAATTAGTATGAGGTGTTTTTTGTGAATCAGTCCTAATAGAATTCTGAAAATAAGCAATTCTTGATTGTTTGGGCTTGATTTACTAAAAATAATTAAAGTCTTCTAAGGATTTCTTTTTTAATGTTTCTTTCACGAGAAATTTATTACTACCTTGGAAATGGAATTGATCAGTTTCTCAGCTATTATGTTTTGTATGATTTATGTACTAATAAATAAGTAGCGACTATGTTTTTAGTGATACTATGAAGAAAATGATTGTTGTATCTTTCAGACATACTGACTTAAGAGTATTCAATATTTTATTGAAAAGGCTATTTCATTTGTTTCACTCTGTTTAGAGAAGGAAGACCAGTGTCTCATGCCTGAAGCCTGGAATGTGGACCAGGGAGTAATTACCAAACTCAAGGAACAATACAAAAAGGAGAGAAAAGGGAAAAAGGGGGTGAAGAGTAAGTGGAAAACATTGTATCTATAAATCATAAATTTTGCCTCTTTTACATTTCCCAGTTTTTTTTTCAATGTTTTCCTAAAACTACTTACTCTTTTTCATTTCTGCTCCTGATCTCTTTCCTTTTCACCTGCTTTCAGGGGTTGAAATTACATGGTTAACTCTTTGATTATGAACTTTTAAAAACCCTACATATGATTATGAAATCATAATAAATCTCAATAACAAATCCAGAGCCTCAGGAGAGTGTTGAACTGTGTATTCAAAGAAAGTGATAATTTGATTTTTTTTAAGTATGTATGCTTAATTATAACAATGCTTTTTTTCACTGACAACTATAAAGCTCATCCAATATGACCCTCTGGTAATCTACCAAAATTATTGCTTATAATTTTAGATCTTGGAGAAAGTAAGTTAATTTCTACCCCTGAATATTCCATGTGTCCGTAACATGCAGTTTATTTGCTTGTACCACTATATGCTATACAGGGCACAGAGTCTAATATATAACTCTTAAAAGTTTATTTCTTTTTTTATTTAAAATTTTGGCCAATTTCACTTATAAAATATTACCAATTACCTTTTTTCTTTTCAGTAAAATATGTGCCACATCAAAACAGAAGGCAAAATGAAATTTCTAGCCCTGTGAATCATATATGTATAACTCTTTCATTATCTAAATTATTAATAAAGTTTAGGAGTGGATCTAGTTAAGTATGCAAAATAGATATACAAAAGCTTTCAAAACATTCCTGAAAACAGTTGTAAACATTTTTTTAGGACAAGGCTAAACTCCTTCCTTGGCCTACTACCCTTATTGACAATATAAATATGGACCTCCCTTTTATGGCAATAGGAATTTTATTCTGTGAGATATTAAAGTAGTAAAAAGTGAGATTACAATTAAACTTAGTAACAAATACTTTTTAAAGTTGCAAAAGACTGAAAGGATATGCTTTTTCTTTTTCTCTCTCTATAGTTACACTAAAGATTAGTCATGCTTATTAAAGATCAGTCATTCCTCTTAGGACATTCTTTTATAATCTTGTAGTTACTTTAAAACATTTAAATCTTTATTTATCTAAATATCTTAGAATTTTTAAGTATTTAGCTTGGATTGATGAAAAGTCAGTATCCATTATTGATGTTAGTTAGCATAGTATCAACCACTATATGCTGAGAGATGATATCATTTAGTGCTACTTCAATATAAGTTAAATCAGAGAAAGATTAATATTAAAACATAAAAGTATTTTGTATGTTTTATCCAAATTATGCTGATAAGAAATTTAATCTTAAAGAGAGGCATGATATATCATGGCTTTTAAAGCCATGACAAAACCAGTTAACCCAAGGGAAATTTGGATATTACACATGAGAGGCAATTTCCAGATTAACTTAATTTATTTCTTTAGGTCATTATGCTGCAAAAATGAGTGTCTCCGTATGTAAAAGATATTTCGATTGGAAGTGTAGCCAGGATTTAATGTAGAATCCATTTACTTTTATATTAATTATTTAGTTAAGCCAAATATAAAGGCATCATTATGGTTAGAATTTACCACATAACTAAAACCACACCATTTGACTGGAACAATATTTCTAATAGAAGCAATTGGATTTCCTGAATCTAGGGGTTATGATCTATGTTCAGGCATATGGCACATGGTTTTTTAGTTGGTGAAGAAAAATGATTCTGTGGGGTGAAATGTTAACGTCTTTCCCTAGAGATAGGGGGACGGTAGATTGAACTTTAGCACATTTTGTCATCATCTTCAGTTCATGTTATCTTGATAAAATGGTGGACTAGAAACAACTGAAGACTTGCGTAAGTGAAAACAGAACTGAAGCAAAGGTTTGAACTGATATGTGAAGCACTAATTTGTAAACCACCATAACTTTTATTTAATTGAACTGGAAGTTTTTTTCGTATTAGAAAAAGTTTTATTATGGTCTAGTTCTTTCCAGTCAAATTGTGTATTCCAGTCATATTATCTTGAAATATATTTCTAGGCATTAGTTAAAATTGCTTTAAAATAGTTGTATTCTTTGCTGGTTTAGGAAAAAGCCATAATGGACTATGGGTAAGATTTTCCCATTCTTAATTAAACTTATAACAGGAAAAACTACCGAAGATCTGTTTCAGCCTCTATCCTATATAAAACAGTCAAAACAGGGATGTGGGAGAATGAAGAATCAAAACTCAGGTAAGTAATTAGCAGGGCACGAGACTTCACCTCAGGTATGATAGCTTCAGGATGTAAGGCAATGAATGCAACTTAATTTAAGTACACAGGGATGTTGCTGTTTAAGTACTTAGTAGGTTCACAGTCTGTGGTATCTGGCTGCATTTAGAACAATATACAATGATTTGATTATAGAGTATTATTACTTTCAGTAGTCTAAACTGGATAAGACAGTCTTGCATCTAGTGATGTTATTCCATTAGCTTAATTTTTAAAATATATGTAAAATATTCTTTTTAAGAAATAATAAACTTTTAAATAATTTGAAAACTTTGAAAATACCTAGTAAAATATTTTTAAAGATAAATGTTGAAATATGTGTAATAAGGTTTACAGCACCAGTTTGATGCAGTTGGATAATTCTATTTCTTTTTTGTTTTTTTGTCCCCCCACCTTTTTTTTTTTTTCTGGCTAGGACCCAATAGGTCAAAACTACAAGATATGCTTGCTAATTTGAGGGATGTTGATGAACTTCCTTCATTGCAGCCATCTGTGGGTTCACCTTCCAGACCCACCAGCTCAAGGCTTCCTGAACATGAAATTAATAGAGCAGACGAAGGCAAGTACTTAAGTCACTGAAGCACAAAAAAACACATGGATATGTACCCTTAAGTTCAGTCCGTAGGTAGCACTCTGTACATGTTCGAACATGTAAAATTCCCAATACAGGTTTTCTTACATTTGAGGAGGTTTGTTTACAACGTTAATCTTTAAGACTTGGAAAGGGGTGTACACACTTAAAAACCAACTCTAACTTCCAGTTTAGGATATGCTCTAGCTCCATAGATGCCCATGGAGTAGATCCATTCCAACATTAAGGGTCTATAAATAGGTAGTAAATGTTTACTTTGTGATTCGTAAATACTTTATTTAAGCATTTATCATTGACAAATACACAGGGAGGGGAAAGTCACCTAAAAGTCTAGTTACATTTTGTTTTCTGTTTTCCTTGTTCCCCTTTAGTCCTTATCCATATATATTTACATACACATATATACACATATATATAGAGTAGGTATATATGCATCATGTAGAATAATTCTGTTTTATTTACTTAACATAAAATCATCCTAATCATTTCCATAATTACAATTTTAAGATAATAAATTGTAGACTTTACATAAGAGCATTTCTGTTTTGGATATTTAGGCTGCTTTCACTTTTTTTGTTTTTGTTTTTGTTTTCTCTTTTTCTATGATGATACCACAGCATACACAGGATAGTATACTGTGGTATTGTCACAGCTCACAGCAACCTCAAACTCTTGGGCTCAAGTGATTCTCTTGCCTCAGCCTCCCCAGTAGCTAGGACTGCAGGCACCCCACACACACACAATGCTGGCTAGTTTTTCTATTTTTGGAGACAGGATCTTGCTCTTGCTCAGGCTGGTCTGGAACTCTTGAACTCAAGGGATCCACCTGCCTTGGGCTTTCATAGTGTTAGGATTACAGGCATGAACCACCATGCCTTGCCCTAGAAAAAGCATTTAAGAAAAAGCATTTATGTTTATTTACCTCTTACTGATGCTTCATGGTCTCCAGTGCACTTTTAGAAAGAACTTCTGTATCCTATGTGTGCTATACAACTTTATTTTTATTTTAATAACTCAGAAGTCAGTCTAACACTTAAATGGCACAGTTAAATAATTTTATAGGGTGCCTCATGCCTATAATCCCAGTGCTTTGGGAGGCTGAGGCAGGAGGATCACTCGAGGCCAAGAGTTTGAGACCAATCTGATCAACATAGTGAGACCCCAGTATCTTAATAAAAGAAAACCAAAATTATACCCGGGCATTGGGGCGGGCGCCTGTAGTCCCAGCTACTCAGGAGGCTGAGGCAGGAGAATGGCCTAAGCCTAAGATCTGGAGGTTGCTGTGAGCTGTGACACTACAGCACTCTACTGAGAATGATAAAGTGAGACTCTGTCTCTTAAAAACAAAAAAAAGAAAAGAAAACCAAAATTAGCTGGTGTAGTGGTTCAGGCCTGTGGCTCCCAGTATTCCAGAGGCTAAGGCAGGAGGATCTCTTGAACACAAAAGAGTTCAAAATTACAGTGAGGTTTGATCTAGCCATTGAATCCTAGGGTGGATGACAGAGCAAGACCCTGTCTCTGAAATAAATAAGTAAAAGCTAATTAGGGCTAGTAAAGTTTATTTACCCCTTAGAAATGTGACCGTTAGTCATAAGTTCTGAAGCATCTTTGAGGACAGTCAAATGACAGTGATGCCCATTGTCATCTCTTTTCAGCCCTCAAAGCTGCTGGCTGTCTACTGGTGTGTGAAGAAGTTGTTGTAATCTTCCTTGTTTGGAGGTTTTACTTGGCCATTTTTAGAGCATTAGTTAAGATTAGCCCACACAATATGTATGGTCCATCTCAAGAAAGTTCCTCCTTCACACTGAACACAGTTATCTGGAAATGTTAGAAATGAAAACAAATACTACCTGGCTGAAAACCTAGGCTTATGAGTCTCACCATTAGTCATTTTGTTGAACTTTTGTCCTGAAAATTACTAGTCTAACTTAAACAATTCCCACTGTTTGTTAGTAAATGTTTAGAGTTGTTTGACCCCCTCAGACAATATGTATGTTTTGGGTGAAGACCATTTTTATTCTGCTGTATTACATGGTGGTTTGATAATATCTTTATGCCCTGTTTTGTTCTTAAGTAGAGTTTTCTGCTACTATTTTTAAAACCAAGTAACCATTCTTTCATATATTCAGTGAGCATTATGAGATAATGATTAAACGTTAAGGTGAAAAATATTCTATCCAGCTTTCTACATGTACTAGTTTATACGGTTGACTCATTTCTTTCTTTCTTTTCTTTTTTTTGAGACAGAATCTCCCTTTGTCACTTCTGGTGGAATGCTGTGGTGTCTTAGCTCAGAGCAACCTCAGACTTGGGCTCAAGCGATTATCTTGCCTCGCTTCCCAAGTAGTTGGGACTATAGGCACCCACCTGGTTCTTTATCAGAGAGGAGGTCTCGCTCTAGCTCAGGCTGGTCTTGTGAGCTCAGATAATCTGCCCACCCCAGCCTCCCAGAGTGTTGGGATTACAGGCATGAGCCACTGCACCCAGCCTTGACTTGTTTCTTTTAAGAAATTGATTTACCTTTCTGGAGTTTGAGCTACTAAATTCATCTAATTGACTCACAAGTTTTTGTCATCAGTAAAGTAACCACCTCAAGAAAAGTACTCAGTTGGTTTTCTTTGGTGTTATTGAAGGAATTTCTATTCTTAGTGTTATATAGTAAGTATATTCATGTTTATCACATCTTAAAGCATAGTTAGCAGCTAATGAAAGTGTTCAAATATACATTTTTAAAAAACCTCTTTGAAACAAACATTTTAAAATGAAATATAAAAATACCTACAGAAAAGTGCTGAAATCATAAGGGTGCAGCTCAGTACATTATCACAAAGTCAGAATTATCACCCATCCATGTCCTATCCCATCTTTAGGATAAGAAGTAGAACATGACCAGGGCCCTAAAAGTTCTGCTTATGCTATCTTCTAATCACTACCCTTTCCCTGCTCTAGTGATAATTTTGACTTTTAGCACCATTTAGTAATTTTGCTTCCTGTAGGCAAACTTTATCATTTTAATCTTTTTCATTTGGACTTTCCTGTATTCTTCCAGGTTACAGAATTAATGAATTTTATTTTGAATGAGACCAGCAGTGTTCAGAATCATTGTTATATATACTTAGTGATTGACAGAAATTATTTGGGTAACCAGCATGAAATATCAAATGAGGAAAACTTAACTTTCATTTAGTCATATTATTTTTCTATATACTGAAAAGGAGATAGCAGTAGATTGGTATATTTGTTTCATGTTGTACTTTTCTGATTAGATGATGCCTTTATCTGTGGTTAAGATGTGGAAAAAACAATGAATTCTTTAAAATCTTCTATTTAACTGACTTATTGTATTTAATTTAAAATAATTAGATATATACATGTCTTTATAAAAAATTTGATGCAAGCAAATGAGACTAAGTGTTGACTCTTCAGAGGTTTTTTTTGATTGTTAAATTAAATCATAGCTGTGCATATTAATGCAATCATGGGGTACAATGTGCTGATTTTATATATACCATTTGAAATATTTTCATCAAACTGGTTAACATAGCCTTCACCGCATTTTCTTAGTTATTGTGTTAAGACCTTTATACTCAACCCTTAGTAAATTTAACATGTACCCTTGTAAATTGCACCTTAGGTGTGTTCCCACCAATTACCCTCCCTCCACCCATCCTCCACCCTTCCCCTCACCTTCCTCTCCTCCCTCCCCCTCTTCTTGGGCTATAGTTGGGTTATAGCTTTCATATGAAAGCTACAAATTGGTTTCATAGTACATTGGATACTTTTTCTTCCATTCTTGAGATACTTTGCTAAGAAAAATATGTTTGAGCTCCATCCATGAAAGAAGTAAAGTCTCCATCTTTTTTTAAGGCTGCATAATTTTCCATGGTGTACACATATCACAATTTATTAATCCATTCGTGGGTCAGTAGGTATTTGAGTTTCTTCCATGACTTAGCAGTTATGAATTGGGCTGCAGTAAACATTCTAGTGCAAATATCTTTGTTACAAAGTGATTTTTGGTCTTCTGGATATATACCTAGTAGAGGAATTATAGGATTGAATAGCAGGTCTATTTTTAGATCCCTATGTGATCTCCAAACATCTTTCCAAAAGGAGCATATTAGTTTGCATTCCCACCAGCAGTGCAGAAGTGTTCCCTTTTCTTCACATCAATCCAGCATCTCAAATTCAGAGGTTTTTTTTATGTTTCTTTTGTTTTCTCTTTTCAGTGGAAGCATTGACATTTCCTCCTTCTTCTGGAAAATCATTTATCATGGGAGCAGATGAAGCTCTTGAAAGTGAACTGGGACTTGGGGAATTGGCAGGTCTTACGGTGGCCAATGAAGCAGATTCGCTGACTTACGATGTAAGTGGTCGTTTTATTTTTGATATTTTTACTCAGTTTTTGAAAAGAAATAGTTGATTTTGTAGAAAAAGATGACAGTGATAAAACTTCTTCACAAGTATAGAACTTCTTTTGGTTTTCATTGCAAACTTTGAAAAGATAAAAATAATAAATTTCACATAACCTAGAGATTAAAATTTGGGGCATTATCTAAATCCACAAGTCAGTATAGTTTGTTTATTAGTTTTAGATGGGGGAAGGAAATCTTTTTTCTGTTACCAAGTTTGAGTTTTGTTTTATTCTTTAGGACACCAGTGATTAATTGAAATTCATGTTTGTCTAAACAGCAACATTTGTCTTACCTCTTTAGAGCATTAGCCAATATCCTGTTTTGAAGTGATTTTAATTATTGGTAGGCATAGATGTGGACAATGTGCTTTCCAGATGTGAAGGCTCACCCACAAGAGATTTGGACCTTTGTGCATGCATTTACTTAATTTCAGAATACATGTGGTTTATAAATGTATTTAAATGCTCATCACAATAACTAATTTGTACAGAGAAATATTTCGATATATTTTAGATAAAATATTCATAACCTAACTTTTCGTTTCATTAAATTCCTCCCACTTTGTTAGTTTATTATGTCTTTTGGAGAATACTGTGTAGCCCTTGCAGTACACATACCATACTGGGGATGTAGTATGGAAGCCTAAGCAAACTATGGATATGATAAAGAAGGACTGCCAAGAGGAGCTTTTTGCACCCACTTCTCTTCCTACAAATTAAAAACTCCAGTTCTGTGCTATGTCCATTAGTAAGTCTTTTGGGTTTTACCTCCAAAAGCAGCCAAATCCATACTTTCCCACCTAGAGCAATAATAATAACCATGTAATCTAAACAAGATAGACTCTTTGCATTCAATTTTCAACAAATATGTTACATACTTTTATTTTTATAAAATCATTTCTATTTCTAGTGCTTTTGTAGCTTTATATTTTATATTTTTGCTTTCTCAACTCATCTTTGACAAATTGTCTTTTAATTAGAGCATTCAGTCTATTTCTTGTTTAAAGTAGTTACTGATATATTTGGATTTAAGTACACCATCTATTTGTGTACATCTACGCTACGTTCCTTTTCCTTTTTCTCCTATTATTACCTATTTTAGTATTGACTTCTTTTCTTTTCTTCCTCTTTTTTTTATTTTTAGATAGAGTCTCACTTTCTCACCCTGTGCTGTGGTGTTATAGCTCACAGCAACCTAAAACTCTTGGGCTCAAGTGGGTCTTTTGCCTCAGACTCCCAAGTAACAGGGACTACAGGCGCCCGCCACAACAGCAAGTTATTTTTAGAGATGAGGTCTCACACTTGCTCAGGCTTATCTCCAACTCGTGAGCTCAGGCAGTCCATCTGCCTCAGCCTCCCAGAGTGCTAGGATTACAGAGTGAGCCACCACACCTGACCTTTGATTTTCTTGTTATTCATCCTGTACCTGTTTACTATTTGGAGTTGATTCAGTCTTTTGATACTCTTTTTTAAAAATTTCAGCTTAATATGAGGATACAAACAGTTCATAATATTTGGATTTGTTAGGTAGAGTTCATCTTATAGTTGTGTCCCACACCCAGAAGGTGTGCCTTAAACCCTTACATTGTGTGCATTAAGTGAGAGCAAACCAATTCTCCCTTCCCCATTTCCCCTCCATTCCTCCTTCCCCAAACTTGAATTGCATAGAGTTTTACTTCTGTGTGGGCATGTATTAGATCGTTTATTGGCTTTATATTAGTATTGAGTACATTGGATATTTGCTTTTCCATTCTTGTGATACTTTACTAAGAAGAATTTTTTCAACTCCATCCATGTCAATACAGGTTAAGTCTCCATCATTTTTTATGGCTAAATAGTATTCTGTGGTATACATATATCACAGTTAATGCATTCCTAAGTTGATGGGCATTTAGGTTGTTTCCACATCTTGGCAGTTGTAAATAGAGCTGAGATGAACAATCTAGTGCAAATGTCCTTGTAATAAAAGGATTTTTTTTTTCTTCTGGGTAGATGCCTAGTAGTAGGATTGTGGGGTCAAATTTGAGGTCTAATTTGAGTTTTTTGAGGAGTCTCCATACTTATTTACAAAGAGGCTGTATTAGTTTGCAGTCTCACCAACAGTGTAAAAGTGTTCCTCTCTCCACACTCACACAAGCATCCACAACTTTGGAACATTGTTATGTGGGCTAACCTTAACTGGTATTAGGTGATATCTCAGGGTGGTTTTTGTTTGCATTTCTCTAATGATTAGAGACAATGAGCATTTTTTCACTTGTTTATTAGCCATTCCTCGGTGTTCCCTCAGAGAAAGTTCTGTTCATGTCTCTTGCTCAGTGAGAGATAGGATTGTTTACTCCTTTTTTGTTTTGAGTTCTATATAGATCCTAATTATCAAGCCTTTGTCAGATTTGTAACATGCAAATTTTTTTTCCATTCTGAAGGTTGTCTGTTTGCTTTAATTGTTGTGTCCTTATCTGTGCAAAAGCTTTTCAACTTCATTAAGTCCCACTTGTTTATTTTTTTTGTTGCAATTGCCACAAAAGTCTTCATCACAGAATCTTACCCCAGGCTGATATTCTCAAGAGTTTTACCCATGCTTTCTTCCATGATTTTTTATCATTTCATGTATTAGATTTAAATCTTTTATCCATCTTGAGTCAATTTCTGTAAGTGGTAAAACATGCAGGTCCAGTTTCAAACTGTTAATGTGATTATCCACTTCTTCCAGCACTATTTCTTCTTCTTCTTCTTCTTCTTTTTTTTTTTTTTTGATAGAGAAAATATTTTCACCCACAGTAGAGTGCCATGGCATCACACAGGTCACAGCAATCTCCAACTCCTGGGCTTCAGCAATTCCCTTGCTCTGCCTCCTGAGTAGCTGGGACTATAGGCACCAGCCACAATGCCTGGCTATTTGTTTATTGTTGTTGTTGCAGTTTGGCCAGGGCCGGGTTTGAACCCACCACCCTCAGTATATGGGGCTGGTGCCCTGCCCACTGAACCACAGGTGCCGCCCAGCCAAACAGTGTTTGTTTTTATTTGGTTTATGAAAGATCAGATGGCTATAAAAGACTGGCTTTATCTCTTAGTTTTCTATTCTGTTCCATATGTCTCTGTCTCTACTTTTATGACAATACCATACTGTTTTGATTACTGTGGACTTGTAATATAATATAGTCTAAAGTCTGATAGAGTGTTGCCTCTGGCTTTGTTTTTATTACTAAAAATTGCCTTAGCTAAATGGTTTTTTGTCTGGTTCCATGCGAAACAAAGAACTATTTTTTCCAGTTCTTCAAAGTATGATGTTGGTACTTTAATGGGAATTGTGAATTGGTAGATTACTTTGGGTAGCATAGACATTTTAACAATGTTGATTCTTCCCAGCCAGGAGCATAGTATGCTCTTCCATTTGTTAATATATTCTGTTATTTCTTTTCTTAGGGTTTCATGATTCTATTTGTAGAGGTCATTCCCCTCTTTTGTTAGGTATATCTCTAGCTATTTCGTTTTCTTTGAAGCTACTGTGAAGGGAATTGTGTCTTTGATTACCTTCTCAAGTTGGCTGTTGTTGGCATATGCAAAGGCTACTGATTTGTGGACATTGATTTTATACCCTGAGATGTTACTATTGTTCTTGTTTAGTTCCAGGAGTCTTATGGTTGAGTCTCTGGGGTTCTCTAAGATCATATCATTGGCAAAGAGCGAGAGTTTGACCTCCTCTGCTCCCATTTGGATGCACTTTATATCCTTCTCTTGCCTGATTGCATTAGCTAGAACTTCCAGAACTATGTTGAGTAGTAGTGGTGATAGAAGACATCCTTTTCTGGTTCTAGTTCTAAGTGGAAAAGCTTTTAGTGTTCCTACCTTCAGTAGGATATTAGCTGTGGTTTTGCTATGGATAGCTTCAATCATTTTAAGAAATGTACCACCTTTGTCTGTTTTCTTAATTGTTCTTATTAGAAGAAGATGCTGATTTTTATCAAATGCTTTTTCTGCATCTAATGTGATAAATTTTCCCTTTAGGACTGCTTTTGCAGTATCCCACAGGTTTTGGTAACTTGTAGTTTCATTGTCATTATGTTTAAGGAATTTAACAATTTCCTTCTTTATTTCCTACTTGACTTGATTCATTCAGCAGTAGTTTAATTTTCATGTCCTTGTGTGGGGATGAAAATTTTTGTTGGAGTTGAGTTCCACCCTTATTCTCTTGTGTTCTAAGAAGGTACAAGACATAATTTCAATTCTTTTAATTTTTTTGAGGATTGATTTGTATCTTGGGATATGATCTGTTTTGGAGCATGTTCTGTGGGCTGACAAAAATAACATATATTCCTTAGCTTTCGGATGGTGTGTTCTGTATATCTCGATTGAACCCACTTGTTCTATCATTGCATTGAAGTCCTTTGTATTTTTGTTTAATAGATCTGTCCAGCTCTATCAGAGCTGTGTTCAATTCCCCAGCTATTCTGATGTTGTGTGAAATCATATTTCTCAGACCAATCAATGTCTGTTTTATAAATGTGGGAACATTTAAGGTGGGTGCATAAATACTTAGAATTGAAATGTCCTCTTGTTGTATTAGTCCCTTGACCAGAATGAAATGACCGCCTGTATCTTTCTTTAGTTGCTTTAAAAACACTTGTATCTGAAAGTAGGATTCCAACCCTTCCTTTCTTCTGATTTCCATGTGTCTGAAATACTGTTTTTCATCCCTTTACCCGGAGCTTGTTTTTTCCTTCAAGGTTAGATGTATTTCCTGAAAATGGCATATGAATGGCTTGTGCCATTGAAACTTGGGGAATTGTCATTTATGAAATCCTCCACTAGGGCTTCCATTTTATTGGGGCATTCTTCTTCCCCTTTGTCAATACCTATAATTCGTATGTTTGAATGCTTCATGAAGTCCCATAATTCTCTGGGCAAATTTTCTGCCTTTTCTCTCTTCTGCCTCTTTAGTACCCTGGGTTAGTTCAAGAGCTTTATCCTCTAGCTCTGAGATTCTTCCTCCTCCATGGTCTAATCTTTATTAATACTTTCCACTGCATCTTTAAGTTCCCTGATTCACTCCTTCAATTCCTTAAGCTCCACCATGTCCTTTCTGTATTCTTCATATCTTTCATCCATTTTTGGTTCTGTTTTTTTACTTTCTCCTTAATTTGCTTTATTGGCTTTACCATCCATATTTTAAGTTTCCCTTCTGTCATTTCCATTAATTTTTTATAGATGGAATCCTCTGTGGTAGCTGCCTCTTGGTACCTGGGGGCAGAGGGGTTGCTCTGTTTTGGTTTTTCAGGTCGCCAGAATTTTTCTGTTGCTTCCTCCTCATGTGTGTTTTCTTCTTGTTTACTTCCTTCCCCTACTTTTTCCTTCTCACTGTCTCTTTTGCTTTAAATTACCTTATCTTGGAGCTTAGATATTGAAGTGGTATAAGGCCAAAAGGAAGAGAAGGATAGAGAGTACTAAGGGAGAAAGAAAAGAAAAAGAGAAAGATTAAAAAAAGGGAGTTGGTGAAAGAAAAGAATTGGAAAGAAGGAGAGAAAGACAGAGGAAAATAGAGATAGGAAAATGGTGGTGCTTGGCAGGGTGCTCTGACTACACCTACAAATCTAGGGCTTTGGGGGGCTGGGCTGGGTGAGTCCCTTTAAATAAGGAGCTCCTTACTAGCTGAGCAAAAGCAAGACCCCTACCTCCACCAAATATGGAAGAAAAAGAAGAGAAAAAAATACTAGTTGTATGTCACAGTGGGGACCTACCAATATTATGTTTCCAAAGGCCAAAGCTAGAAGGATACCCTATACCGTGAGCTCATGACCCCCTCAACCAGACCAGTGCCATGACCCGCAGCACTCAGAGAAAAGGAAGAGAAATAATTAAAAATATATAAAGAAAATTAAAAGTATAATTATAAAAGATAAAAAAGAAAAGGGGATATTTTAGATGTTCTATGGAAAATTCACGTAGGAAAGAAGAGAAAAGTAGAAAAATCTTTACCGAAAGAGAGAAAAATAAAAAAGGAGGAAAGAGTAAAAAGGGCTGAAAAATCATAACAAAAATTGATGAGCTGATGCCATGGATGAAAATAAAAATGAAACAATAAAGGCACCTGTGTCTCAAGCGGCTAAAGCGCCAACCACATACACCTGAGCTGGTGGGTTCAAATCCAGCCCAGGCCCGCCACACAACAATGATGGCTATAACCAAAAAATAGCCAGGTGTTGTGGTGGGAACCTGTAATCCCTCCCCTACTTGGGAGGCGGAGGCAAGAGAATCACTTGAGCCCCAGGAGTTGGCGGTTGCTATGAGTTGTGATGCCAGGGCACTCTACCCAGGGTGACAGGGTGACAGCCTGAGGCTATGTCTCAAAAAATAAAATAAATACCTTAAAAAAAAGAAGAAGAAAATATAAAAATACAACCAGACAAGAAGAAACAAAAAATAAGCACCCCAACAACAAATAAGAAAAAAAACTACAAAAAATTGTGAAAAGGAGCAAAAAATGGAAGAAATACATATACAAGGGGTCCATAAAGTTAATGTGCAATTTTTTTTTTGAGACAGAGCCTCAAGCTGTCCCCCTGGGTAGAGTGCCATGGCATTACAGCTCACAGCAACCTCCAACTCCTGGGCTCTAGCAAGTCTCCTGCCTCCGCCTCCCAAGTAGCTGGGACCACAGGCGCCCGCCACAA
>CAUYTI010024797.1:0-20899 GCA_963575145.1 Galago senegalensis | reverse complement strand
CAGGCGCCCGCCACAACGCCCGGCCATTTTCTGGTTGCAGCCGTCATTGTTGTTTGGCGGGTCCGGGCTGGGGATTCGAACCCGCCACCTTAGGTGTATGTGGCTGGCGCCTTAGCCGGTTGAGCCACAGGCGCCGGGCCTAGAATTAAGTTTTTAATATCAACCAAGTAACTCGATGGCACTTTGATTTAAATTATGTTGAATCTGTAGATTAAGTTGAGAAGAATCAACATAATAACAATATTCAGTCTTCTTATCCATGAACATGGAATACCTCTCCATTTATTTAGTTCTTCTTTGATTACTTTCCAGAGTTTTGTAATTTTTCTTATATAGATCTTATATATATATATTGTTAGATTTATACCTAAGTATTTCTTTCATTTTCCTCAGTAAAGTTTTCTAGTTGTCCCCATATGGAAACATTTCTTTTAGTTTATTTTTAGGAGTACTAAATGTTTTGGTCACTCTACACTCACTTTTCAAATATTTAAAATCTACTTGGCTGCAGGCTCTCTGTTAGGTGCTGGTGATACTATGGAAAACATAGACTTGATATCTGCTCTTATAACATTTATGTTAAATGTAGGATGCAGTGAGTACCCTACTTCTTGACTTAGAGACTCTATTTCCTTCATGGGAAAAATATCTGACCCACTAAGCCGTTGTACCAAAAAAAAAAAAAAAAAAAAAAGATAAGAACAGTAATTCTTTGTCTTCTCTTGCACATACTTGGGGAGTGATGGGCCAGTGTTGTCAAAGGGTTTCACAATTTCTTAGCCTGCCCTGCATGATGGTCTAGTACCACCCAAGAAGTTCAGGTTATGAAGATATTCAACAATTATTGTACTTACTGTCAGATTAGAGGGCCTCAACTGAAACTTTGAGTCAACAGAGAAGTCCCATCTTATCATAGTATTATGTATATGTCATGAGCGCATACTAGAAGTTTTCAACATATTATAATTTAAATCATGTACCTTGACTAAATAAACTTGGAAAACACTATTCTATCATTTTGCTCTTAAATATGATATAAGCTACTGGTTAGAAATAATTTTTAATCATTTTGAGGGACTATTCTATGTGTAATCGGTTTAACTTTTATCAGAAATGGATATTGAATTTGGTTAAATATCTTTTGACATTTATTAAAATGAGCACAAAGTTTGTTTCTTTTTACCTATTGATATAATCATTGATAGCCTTAGATTCATGGTTTCCTAGAGGATTATTCTTTTAATAGAATTCTAGATTATATTTACTAGTATTTATATAAGTGTTTTATATCTGTAGTTGTAAGTGGGCTTGATAAAAACATTTTGCTTCATCTTTGTCAGATTTCAATATATGCCAACTTTTTCTAGAAAATATAAAGCATCCCATAAATCATAACTCTCTTTGAAAATATTTTTAGCTGAAGTCTAATATATGTGTAGAAAAGTTCATATATAAATTAATTTTCACAAAGTAAACACAACTGAGTCACAAGCACCCAAATAAAAAGACACTCCAGAATCTCCTTTTCTCTATCTATCCATCTAAGGGTAACCACTATCCTGACTTTCATCACTGTAGACTAATTTTATCTGTTTTCATGTCTTAACTATATGGATTTATACATATATGTTATTTTGTGTCGGTCTTTCACTTAATGTTGTTTAGGAGATTAAGCCATATTATCAGGTGTGGTTGTATATTATTTGTTCTCACTAAAATATAATACTCCATTATATGAATGCACCAAAAATTACTTATCCATTTTGTTTATTAGTGTACCTTGGGGTTATTTTCAGTTTGAGGCTATTACAAATACTGCTTCTGTGAACATTCTAGTAGGTGTCATTTCCTTAAGTACATGTACATATGTCTTCTGGGTACATACTTAGGGATAGAATTGCTAGGTTATACAAAATAAGACTTTAATATAGGAATAAATCTTCATGACACCAAATGACAAGTGACAAAAAATAGATAAGTTAAACTTTACCAAAATTAAAACTTTTGTGCTTCAAAGTAGAGTATCAAGAAAGTGAAAAGATAACCCACAGAATAGGAGAAAATATTTGCAAATCATACATCTAATATAGGACTTATATCTAGAATGTGTGGAGAACTCTTACAACTCAACTCAATAACAAAAAGAAAACATAATCCAGTTGAAAAATGAGCAATGGATCCGGGTCAACATTTCTTCAGAGATGATACACAAACGGCCAATAAGTAAGTACATGAAACATTACTAGTTATAAGGGAATGCAAATTGAAACCACAGTGAGATAACACTTCATATTCAAAATATGGCTATAATTAAAATAACAAATAATAACAAGTGTTGACAAGGATGTGGAGAAATTGGAACCCTTGAGTATTGCTAATGGTAATGAAGAGTGGTGCAGGCACTTTGGAAACCAATCTGGAAGTTCCTGAAAAAGTTACCATGAAATTGCCATATGACCCAGCACTTCCACTCCTACATAGTTGTGCAAGAAAAGTCAAAACGTGCATGTGCACAAAAACTTATACATAAATGTTCATAGCAGCATTGCTCATAATAGCACAGAACAAACATCAAGTGTGATGTAGCCACGCAATACAGTGTTATTCAGCAATAAAAAGGAGTAAAGTACTGACACCGGTATATGCTAAATTGTGAATCAATGAAACAATACACCCAGTGAGTTGCCAACCACAGAAGACTACTTATTGTATGCCCCCACTTATGTGAAATGTCTAGATCAGGCAAATCCACAGAGACAGAAAGTAAATTAGTGACTGGTTGGGGTCAGAAGGTATGAGGAGGGAGACATGGGGAGTGATTGCTATTTGGTGGAAGATTTCTTTTACAGGTGATAAATTATTCTCGAATTGATTTTGATGGTGGTCGTACAACTCTGAATACACTAAAAAATCATCGAGTTATATGCTTTAAATGAGTGGACTGTAGGATACAATGTGTATCTCAGGAAAGCTGATGAAAAAGAACAATTTTGACCTTGAGCCATTCATGCTTACATTCTCCTAAGGATTGTTATTGGTTTATGTTTCCCATAGTGCTGGGGATACATTGCTAAATGGTTAAAAAATGCCAATCAACTGAATGAAACCTTTAGTGAAACTAACTGACCAGATCCTAAGGGCGCAGTAAGATTTCTCCTGTACACACAGACTGAGCTCATCCCACAGGATTGATCTGATGAAGAACAGAGCTTTTCCTGGGTTAGATGGGAAGGGGAAGAACTCCCAGCAAAACAAGACAACCAAGCTGCAAGCCGGCACGCTCCTATCTGCATGGCTGATAAAGACCATCTGAGGCCACCGTTGTTCAGTGAGGCCATTCTCTCCACAAAGTCACAATATTTATTTTAACACCAGTGACTATGGAGTGTGTGTGTATATCTATATAGTGATAAAACATTGCTCTAATATGTACACAGGGTCTGAACAAGATCAATTCATCAGGACAATAGTGCCGGCCTGTGTATGAGAGAGGTTGTTTATACAGCAGGTTGATAGAGTACTATGATATAAGCTGCAGAGAAGCACTGGCTAATGTTCATAATGCATGATATATATTTCACAATATGGGCATTATATAAATAATTAATAGCAGGGACTACAGCTATCGCTGATAGGAATGAGAGAGAGGGAGTGTACAAGAAAGTCTTGCTCTCACACTCCGCTCCTAATGGGTGGCTCAGAAATCCAGTTTGGCCAAGCACATCACACGTTTTAGGGGTATTCTTTATCAAGCATTGCTTTGTGGCATGATTTTTTTTTAATTTAATGACTGTTTGCCCTGCAGACATAATTTTGAAGTTAAAAAAATTTTTTTCCACTGTTTATTAGTATTAAAGTCAGTGGGGGAAAGAAATGGGCCCCAGGAAACAGCACACAGTAAGATGGAACTGTCTGAACTGCTCAGATGCCAGTGTTTTTCTCAGAAATGTTCTATTCCTTTCTCCAGGAATGGAGAACACTTAATTGGCAAGATATTGACGAACCTACAGGTGATTTATCATGCCACCATTACTAAGTGCTTCCCAAGCACCCTGCTGTCTACCTAGAGAGGGGCACTGTGCTGGTATTTAGCTCAAGTCCCCCAGGGCCTCTCCTCTCCCTAATACATATGTATTAATTCCCAGTACCCTCATTTAGAGTAAGGAGTAATGCGGGTATGAAGGGAAGGCCAGACGGCCGGATGGGGTGAGTGTCTGTTACGGTATGTGAGTAAGTCTTCCCATTATTCAGCCTTTATTTACCCAGTGCATTCACAGCGTGACTAACTCCTCTTTGAGAGGACTGGTTGGTTTTCCCCCAGACACTGCCAGCAAAGCCACGAACTCCCTCGTACCCTTTCCTAGAGCTAGAACTTGCAATAGCTGGGAATGACACTGAAAAAAAGCAAGTCTCCAAATGAATGCAGACATTTGCAGCCAGAAAACGTCCTGGAGGAATGCTTGTGACAGTACACAGGAGGAATTTCCCTTCCGAAAGGCTGGGCCCAGGGACCAGGGCTGCTCCCTGTCCATCAACACCCCCACTCCACCCCCACCCACTTAAACCTCACTGGAAACTGAAAGAACCCAACTAGATTTTTATAAATCTCTCTTTAAAGTCCTGTAATTCAGTGGTGAAATCAATTTACTTCTCAACTCTTCAGCCCTTAGAGAGTAATGGAAAGGAATCAGCTGATGGTTATCTCTGAGGCTGACACCGAGGGTCGCAGGGACTGCCAGGCTCAGATCTCAGTTGTGTTAGGTCCTCAGGACATACAGCTCTAAGCCTCTAGAATTTGCAGTGACAATCTGTAGGTCCTCTGGTGACGCACAGGGTTGGGGGGCGGGGGACTCTGTCCAAAATTTGGTGCTTCCATTTACTGAATGGCTTCAATAAAAATCATTGTGTCCTGATCCTATGAAAAGTATTATTTCTGTCCTTTGAACAAGAAATAAAAGCTCTACTTTTAATATAAACGATAAAGCAAAAACCTTTAAGGTATATCTTAAAGAATCCAAGAAAAGAATGGCAAACTGGGTCCCAAATGATGCTGTGAGCATAAGGGGAAGGAGACAGGAAAGTGTGTTTTGTGATCCTGTTACTGTGATTTCCCAACCCATTTGGTGGGAGATTTGAGGGGACCCTGGAGCAGCATTTGGTGGGTCCATCTTAGGCTGGAGGCTTTCCAGGCCAGTACATTGAAGAGAAAGAAGAAAAAGACATGGGTCATACCAAACCAAGCCAGAAAAGAAAGGACAAGAGAACACGGGGGCCTATGAAGAATGAGAAACTAGGGAAATAGGGAAGTGGCCAATTGTGGTTACATTTAAGCCTCACAATAACTCTATCACGGAACCAGGGATTAAAGAGATTGATTAAGTCACCCAAAGTTGTGCGGCTAACAAGAAGCAGATATGAGATTTCAACTGGCTTTGTCTGACCCAGGTCCAGCCGTTTGCCACCACTATACACGGGAACAGACGCTTCCCTTCCATCTCTGGGTAAAGTGCCAGCTCCAACCAACTGCAACTAGGACTAGCAGGGGAGAGGTCCAATTCTAGATGAGGGCAAAACTGATCTGCCGAAGAGGCTTTGGGGTTCCCTGATTCCACTGTGAGGTATGGTCACTCACGTTTATGGAACATCCAGTAATAGGATGGTCTAAATTTTAGACTCTAAAAGGTCCATATCTTATATCAAAAGCTTTTCTTCCCCCCCCCTTTCAACACTATTCTGTACATGCAATCATTTTTTAATTATAAATTTTGGGTTCTAAAAGCTATAAATGCACATATACGCTTTAAAATTATAACCATCTGCTCAAAATCTCACAATATATTCCAGATTTGAAAAAACAAAATGTAACAAAAACACTTAAAGTCAAGCCAGAATCTGTATTTGCATAAGTCTCCCCACCTCGCTTGATGAATGATTATAAATTACAGTTTTTCAACATCTTCACCTACATGTGTGTTTCTTCCAGTTAATAACAGATATTTCACCAAACTTAGATCGTTTCAGTGAGGACAGGTTACTCTTCTCTTGCTTCGGATCTTTAAAGCACCATTTGCAAAGGATTTTTTGTTGTTTTTGCAGTTACATACTTTTTAGTTTTGGAGATGCGCCCCAGGGGCAAAGTGTTCTAGGATAAATCTTATTTCTCTGTGTAACTATAAATGCATAAGCTTACAAAATCTTAGACTTAGAAATCTGGTCAGCATCCCACGGGGAGTAGAAGGTCTCCACGTAGGGTCCCTGATGGGTAGTGACCAAATCCTTCTCGGCCACTCCTGACATCACACCACGGAGGCCCAGTCCCTCTTCTAAGAGCTCTGATTACAGATCCCAGGGAGGAAACAAGCCAGGACCAAGCCAGGATGAGGAACATGAGGTCTCCCTAAAGCTAAGCGTCTCCATTACACATCACTACGAGAAGCAACTGAACCTCAGTTATTAACTAAAGATGTAACTGTTTCTCTGTACTCCTAGTCCCCCTCCAAGAAATGTGTTGACTTGGAGCTAGTACAAGAAAGAGAGCGCGAGAACGCAGCCGGCGCCTTCTCGGGGACACTATCAGAGCGCCGAGGGCTGTGCGCTGGGGGCCTGACGTGCACAGGAACACCAGGCTCCCTCTCCCTTGTCCTTTATCTGCACGTTCTGCTGCCGTGGACTTTTTATTATTCTAAATTGTGGGTGAGATAATAGTTGGTTTCTCAAAGCGCAAAGGCCAAACCTACTGATAAACCTCAGCTGCTACCAAAGGATAAACGCCGCCTGAACTGCCAAAACAATCATGACCTCACTTCCTGCATGGCGTCCTGGATGCTTCGCCAGAAACTCAGAAAACCCAGCAGGCAGGGGCTCTGGCAGGGGCCACAGGAGGAGATCAATGAGTCATTTTTTAAGGAACAAAGACATGGGGATTGTTCTTTTTCTCCACCCCTCTCTCCATATCACAGCTTGTAGAATCTCAGGAGACTTTGCTATCATCAAACCTTGAAAAGAGATGAGTTTGATACCCAGTGCTCCTATCAGTAAAATTGACTTGTGGGCTTTTTAAAAAACCAGGACCAAACATCAAACAACTTAGACATCCACTTCTTCCCAAGATAATAGGTTTTCCTGTGTGGTATAGAAAGCCTCCATCGTGGCATAGCTTGACCAGAAGTGCATACATTTAATTTGCGATAATAATTAGAGTTTTCTAAGGTGAATATTTCAGACTTCTTGAAAACATAGGTTTTGAAGCTTTTGAAGGTCTTCAAAGGAGCAATAACATTTGTGTTGTCTTGAAATTCTAACGGTCCTAAAGCAAATAGTACAAATAGTTTTCAATTCCCACTGGGCCATGGAATGTGCCAGATAGCTCTGGGGGAGGGGAAAAATACTGTTTGAAAGGCCACCACATAGGGAGTCCAGTCAGCCCTTGACTTCCATGTCTGTCACTCTCAAACACTGTGACAAGGGCTACATTAAAGGAATGCCCAGGAGAGCATGGAGCTAGCCCAGCCCGGGAGAGAGGGTTCAGTGAGGGCTTGTCACGGCAGGTACCCTGAGTTTTAGAGGACAAATAAAAGGAAAATAAGAACTGAAATTATGAGACCCATGTTTAAGCCTTGTTTGTTGTTATTATATAAACTGAATGTTTATGTTCCTCCTTCCCTTCCTCCAAAATTCATATGTTGAAGCCCTAACTCCCAATGAAATGATATTTGGAGGTGGGACATTGGGGTGATAATTAGGGTTAAATTAGGTCTTAAGGGTGGGGCTCTCAGTATGAGATTAGTGGCTTTATAAGAAAAAGGAAGAAAGACAGAGAAAAGGTGGGGAAGAGGATGAGAGGAAAAGAAGAGAGAGAGAAAGAAGGAGAAGGGGAGAGAGAGAGGTTAAGACAGTGGTTCTCAACCTGTGGGTCACAACCCACAGGAACTACATTAAAGGGCTGCCGCATTAGGAAGGTTGAGAGCCACTGGGCTAAGAGGAAGAAAGAAGAGGGGAGAAAAAGATAGGGGAGAAAGAAAGTGAGGAAGATCTAATTACACCCACCGAGGATCTGTGAGGGCACAGCGAACAGGTAGCCATCTACAGGCCTGGGACAGGGCTGTCACCAGAGCCCAACGCGCTGGCACCCTGATCTCAAACTTCCAGTCTCCAGAACTGTGAGAAAATAAATGTCTGCTGAGTAAGCCCCTGGGTCCCTGGTGTTTTGTTCTGGCTGTCCACGAAAACTAATACAGTTTTTTCTCCTTGTTACCTGTGTAACCTTCATAGAGAAATACATTTAGGTTTCTGAAACTCAGCTTCCCTTTTACAAAATAGTGATGATAATGCCCATTTTTTCAGTGTTGTTAAAAGAATACGTGAAATAATATTCCTAATCCAGTCAGCAGAAACTGCATACCCATGTCCTGGGAAGGAGAGAAACTATTACCATGCTTAGGATTGAAAATGTCATAATCTCTCTAGCCTAAAACAGATCTGTTGACACTTTTATTCTTTCTGAAATATAAATAGTTAAGCATGATTACTGTGTATGGTAACGTGGTAGTGTTTCCCTTTTTCTGGAAATCTGTTACTTAACATTATTGCCTCTTTAACAAATGAGATCTTAGATTCAGAGCAGTATCTGGTAGTGGCTCTGCCTGGAACCAGGAGGCATGGAGAGGCCAGGCTGTGGCTAGACAGGGAGGAAACTGTAGAAATAAGCAGGCAAGGGCTCAGGAGTGGAGGGGGCTAGCCGGCCACCACTAATGCCTGCTAAGCAAGAAGAAGGACCGGAGAGGAGGTGGAGCCAAGGGGGTCATCTAGGCTGGGGAGCTCTGGGGAAGCCAAAACTCCATCCAAACACTGAAGACAGCTTACAGGAAACATGGTGGTGACTGGAGAGAGGAATGGGCTCTACAGATGAGGTCACCAGGGAAGTCTCACTGTAAGCATTTGCTCAGTGTTTGACATCCAGATTTCCTCAGCTCCCTGGTAAGATTTTCCACACATGACTTTTCTGAAATTGGCATGTGTCTTATTGTGATTGTTTCCTTCCCCCCCAAAATGCTATGTATTCAGTTCACAGTGCTCTCATCAATGGCATCGTAAGTGTGAGAAAACACACAGTGTGTCAAGGTAGTGTTAGTTAATAAAACAAAACCTGCTAGTTAAACATCTCATATAACTTTGTGGTATTTGACTTGTAAGTCACATACTCTGAAGCATGCCAGGAAAAAGAAATGCCTCGACCAGTGATGCACAATGCAGTTAATTATCTAGGGAGATTCATATTCAAATAAATTAACTTGGCAGTTATACATAGAGGGTAATTGGCTCACTGGAGGTGGTAACAGCTGAGCCCCCCACTGCCTGGCCAGCAGGAATGGACGTCTTCCCTGCTCCCAGCCCAGGGCAGCTTTTCCAGTAAGCCTTTCTGAATATCTGCAAGAGTAGTGCTCAAAAGCTTTCCTCATTCATCCTGAAGCCTTGACAAATGTGCCTTTGCTTACTGGGGCTTCCAAAAGAAAAGGTTAAATGAAATCTGAATGGAATACAAATAGTTTTTCCTTTCAAGGACTTCATTCTCTGGGAACTCGTGGCAGAAAATGAGCTTCCTCCGTGACCACAAGGGAGCTCCCACTGGTGTTCGGTGTCCTAATGGCTGGAGACGTCCCCCAGGTTCCCTCTATCAATTCATGTGATTGCATATATATTTAATCAGTTTCCACCATGTTCCTGGAAAGGCATTTAGCGGGCTGCCAGCAGGCTCCTCCTCCTACTCCCTACACCGTGAAGTCAGTTGGCAGAGACCTTCGTGCAGCCCAGGGCTCGGTCCCCCCCTGCCTCGTCTTCCAGGCAAGCCTGGCTTCTCCTCCTGCCTTAGCACCTTGTGCCGAGGGGACTTGCTACCTTCCAAAGCTTCCCCACTGAGGTCACCCCACACCCTCTTCACACACAGGCCAACCAAGCCAAACATTTAAAAATAAAAAAACATTCACAAAGACTTGTACCATTCAGGAAAAAGAAGACCCTGGGTAGAAATGAATTAAAACACAAAAAATCGCGGCTGAGTCTGCAAATGGTATTGCGGTGCTGCAGAGATATGCAGCCCTACAGAGAAGGACAATCAATTTTCATTAATGATTTTGAATGTGCCATTGGCCTTGGGTTAATTATTTATTTGCATGAGGATTTAGATTTATCTCACGGAAATGCCAGATTATTTGAAAGGGTTTTAGTGCCTTTGACCTATGTTCAACGGTCTTCCTGACCCATATTTCATTCCACCTGAGAAAATAGTAGGCAGTGTATTGGACTTTTTTTTCTAGTTTATTGTTTCAATCAACTAATAATTAATGAGGCTTACTCTGAGCTGTACATTTTTCTAGATTCTGGGTTTAAAGCAAAATGACGTTCCTACTTTCATGGAGTTTAACATTCTGACAGTGGGAGGTGAGCAACTAATAAAGGAAAACAGAATGTAAACCCTTGGTAAGATGCAACGAAATGGCACTTAAGCTCTGTGCTCTGTCCTCCATGACCTCACAGCTGAGGTCTAGTCATGAGTAAAACATCAGACAAATTCCCATAAGGGAGAACCCCACAAAATACATACTCCTCAAGGTCATCAAAATCAAAAGAAGTTTGAGAAAGTGTCATAGACATGGCAGCAGGATAGAATGTGGTGTCCTGGATAGACCTGGGAGGGTTAAGGACAGTAGGCAAAAACCAAGGGAGCCTGAATAAACTGTGGGCTTGAGTTAATTTTAAAAAATGAATGTGAGCATCGTAATTTCAGACAGTGATAAATGTGACAAGGGGAATTCAAAGGATTGACACTGCCTTGGTCAGGGAAGCCTCCCTGAGGAGGGAACAGCTGAGGGGCAATTTGAAGGCTTAGAAGGTACCAATCCGCCGGATAGGAAAGAGCCTCTGGGGACTGAGGGCTGGTGAGAAAGGCTCTGACGGAGAGGTGAACAGGTGTGTTCATGAGATACATAGAAGTCCTGTGTGGCCAAACCTGGCAAGCAAGTGGGAGAATGGGACAAGATGAAACAAGAGAGGTAGATAAGGATTCCGTCCTAAATGGTCTGCTAGAGTAGGCAAAGGGATTTAAATGTTATTCAAAGTCATTGGAGGGCTGTAAGCAGGGAAGAGCCATGCTCTGATTTATCTTTGAAAAATACCACTCCAGCTGCTGGGCTCAGAATAGATTATATCAGTAATTGCCAGGGGCTGGAGAAAGGAGGATAGGGGAAGTGACCGTTTACTGGGCAGGAGTTTCTTTCTCGGGAGAGGATAAGGACTAGAAGTAGACAGTGACGAAGGCTGCATAAAACTAGTAATATACTACCAACCACTGAATCACATGCCTTAAAGTGATTAAATGTGAATTTTATGTTTTGTAGATTTTATCTTAATTTACATAAAGAATAGATAGCAGGAGCCAGGGCAAGCATGAAGGCAGCTAGGAGGCTATTGGTGTGGTACAGGAGGAAGTGGTGGTGCCTGGGGCTTGCATGACAGCAGGAAGATGGGGAGAAGTGTTTGGGTTCAGACACTTTGGAAGTAGAGCTGATAGGATTACTCTAGAGTTGATGTAAATGGAGGTGGTTGTTGAGGGAAATGAAAGCTAATGTTAAGACCATAAAAGACTTCTTCTAGTTTATTTTAAAATAATTTAATGTGAACTTTATATTCTATGTATGAGTACCCTTTTGGCTATAAATAATAAAGACTCCCACCTCAAGCTGGCTTTAACAGTTAGACAGCTGTAACCTCAAGTAAGAATCGAGCTAGTGGTAGCACAGGCTCTGTGCTGGCCTGGCCAGCAGCTCAACATGTCATCAAGGACCCAGGTTCATGACCCTCTATGCCACCTCGCTGGACCAGCATTGCCTTCACATGGTCTGTCCTCAGTGTCAAGATGGCAGCAGCAGTTCTAGGTATCACTTAAGTGACAAGGCAAAAGGAAGAAATGGCATTCCTTCCAATATATCTTTCTTAGGAGTGAAGAAAGTAGAAGATCCCAATGGCTTCTCAGCATGTTACATGTCTGTTTCTAAACTAAATAAATCAGCATGGGAAATAGAATTACCCTACTATCTTGAACTACTCAGGATCCATCCCCTACAGCCAGGGATGAGGTTCAGTTTCCTCTGATGTACATGGAAAGGGAAGATGATTAGGGGTCCCATTAAGAAGGATGTGGGATTGCATGCATGTTGGGTAGGCAACTAACAGTATGTACTCCATGGTGGGTGGACTGAACTGAACATTTTGGGGGGTTCAAAATAGGAAAGGTAAGAAGATGAGGTGCATTGTTATATCACTAGAACTAGGCCTGATGAACTTCACTATCTTTACACATTCATAGAACAATATCTGAGCATAGTGGTGTGCACCTATAGTTCCATCTACTCAGGAGGCCAAGGTGGAAGGATCAGGTGAGCCTAGGAGTTCTGGGCTATAGGGCACTGTGCTTGTTGGGTGTCCACACTAAATCTGCCATCAGTACTGACCTCCCAGGAGCCAGCCACCACCAGGTTGACTGAGGAGGGGTGAATAGGCCTATGGCAGACACAGAGCAGGTCAACACTCACCTGCTAATCAGGAGTGTGCCTGTGCCTGAGAATAGCCACTGCACTCCAGCCGGCAACACAGTGAGAAATGAGACCTTGTTGCTGGAAAAAAGAAAAACAAAGAAAGTGAGAATTTGAAGTGCCAAGAACTTGAAGTTCCTAGAAAGATTTAAAGGAACAAGGAAAAAGTAGCAAATCAAAGGATGGTGTTTAAAAATCATAGCTACAATCATTGAGCATTTCCTATGTGTCTAACACTTTTCTACTTAATATAAATTACATCTTTTAATTCCCAGGACACCGTATAATGAGGTCTTATTACAACATTTCTACTTTACAAATGAGGAAATGGAGGTTTAGAAAGTTTAAGGCAATTTGCCAGTGTCATGGACAGTAGAGCCAGGATTTGAACCCAGACAGTCTGGCTCCAAAGCATGCCCGCCTAATCTCTCAGCTTCCTACACACCAAGTATTCAATCTAGACTTGCAAGTTTAAAGTTTATAGCAATATTTCTCAAATCAGAAACTATCCCTTTTGGAAAAACACAAATGTCCTACTATCCTCAAAGTGATTTTGAGTTTGATTACTTATCTTTATGTGTGAAGCCAACAGGCTTTTGCTTTCCTTTCTTCATGTATAAAATTGCGTCATGAAATCTACTTGCATTTTCAGACTTTCCCCTTCCTCGCGATCCTGACCTGGTAGTTCTCACAGTAAGTGATCTTCTGGAGTGCAAAGCACTCTTCTAGAGCATTAAGAGGGATACATAAGGATTGAGGTTTGAGTGAAATTCTGGTCCTGATGGAATTCTGGTGCCAATGATCTGTACTGGTTGTCTAGAATAGTACCAAAGTAAGATAGGCCATTGCTCAATCTTCCACACAACTTTAGCTGAATAAGTGTGATCTGGGGGTCAAAGACCTTCTAGAACTGGCTTTCTGTTTTGTAAGTGAGATTAAGCCACTAAGCCTCTCATTTGTTAAGTGGGGTAAACACATAATGTTTAATATCCCCCCAAATGGGACTAACTATGGGTCAACTCCTATTTGGAAATAGATTTTGTTTTTCAAAATGTTGCTCCCAATGGGTAGAAAATGTCTTCCTATTTTCTCTGAGAAGACAGGTGAGGCTGAAAGAGCACTTCTGCTTGTTCCTTTGCTCCCTTTTTGCATAATTATTTTCTTCAGGGCAAGGAGCATATTGCTAATAGTCTGCACTTGTGTGGACTTGGGTCATAAATACAGAAGATAAGATTTGCAGCATTCCATGGACCAGTGTCCCCCACTCAGTAGTGGAAGTACACACGTATCCACAAGCCTGACCTGTGCCTCAAGATCAGCAATTTATCTGTGTTCCAGTTAAAGATCATTCAGAATTGCCATCCAGGCTGCAAGCATTAAATGGGGCAATAAATATTAATATCATGGCTGCTTGTCAGCCTGCACAGACTGGGACTTACCACTGGCCTCTGTCAGGTGGAAATTGTGCCAGTGTGGTCACATGTCAGAAACGCGGGGTCATCATTTCTTACGCCCCCTCATATCACCATCACGGGGACGCGTGTGACTTTAGCCATGTGGTCAATTTTAAAAATGTATGCCAATATTTGGAGATCAAGTTCTTGCTTCCAGCAACACTGCCCTATTTAGGAACTATTGTTTCATTTTGTCACAGTTACTGCCACCTCTCAGTCGGCACCGTGAGAATTAAGTGAGTTTGTAGAACCATTTCAAACACTGCTTGGCACAGGCAGGCAGTGCGTAAGTGTTGGCTGTTGCTGTTGCTGCGGCTGTGATGATGGCTGTTGTTGCCATTGTCATTAGGCCAAGGACCAGGAAGGTGACCCAAGACTATTTGTCAAATGTCTCTGAGGAACGCCTGTAAGGGAGGCTGTTCTGCTCCAGTCTCCCTCAGACTTGGGCTCCTGTCCACCACCTCCTTCCTCTCTCTCCTGAGGTAGGCTGTGTAGTCGTGGGTGCTTTAGAAGAATGACATTTATCAAGCTTTGGCTGCCCCAGAAAAACATTAGCTTAAGGCTCCCCTTTTCCCTTCTGAGTAGAGCACGTCTGGCTGTTTTCCTCCTCGGTCCGTCCGTCTAATTGGCAGGGAATCATGGGAATTTCCGCAGTTTGCTCTGTGGAATTTTTCCAGCTTTACTGTTTGTCAAACTATCTATCTACACAGGCCCAGGGCTGCTAGACCCAGCCAGGGCAGCGGCATGAGCTCTGCAGACTCCTCAGCTGAATATACGTCCTGGCTTTTTGTTCTGGCCAAACCTGTGACCTTGGGCAAATAACTTACCCTCATCTATCCTCAGTTTTCCCTTAGTTCATTCATGTAGAAATAGAGGGAATAATAGCAATGTATAGGATCATGGTGAGATGGGGGAATAATTTCTGAAAGACATATAGGACACTAACCTGGCAAATAGTAGGTGCTCAATAAATGGCAGGTATTGTTATAATCTCTTCTCAGCTTTTACATAATGGAATAATGCTTACTTTAAGTTTGTAAAAATGTTACATTCAAAATTACACACACTCAGAGGTTAAAATATGCACAGGAAAAAAAAATCAAAAGGAAAATGTCAACATATTAATAGTCACTGTTTGGGGATGAACCACTTGTACAACCTGATAAAGACAGGGAGTGCCAAAAATGTGTATACACATTTTAAGAAAGGAGAAAACTATATTAAAATTAATACTCAAGTCACATTTGACTTCTGCAAAGACATAAAAGATACAATATACAAGATAACAAACATTATAAGTATATATTGAGTCTTACAATTCTAATACAGTTTTTTTCTTTCTTAAAATGTAAATATATAATTTGGCAACCTCTGTCTATTCTCTTTAAGTTCCCCTCTTCTCCTGGCCAGATGTGAGCATGATTAGAATTTTCTATGAAGTATTTATACCTTTGATTTTAATATCTATCTATCTATCACCTAAAGAAAATTGCATTGCTTTATGTGTTTGCTTTAAAAATAGTATTCTCTTATGTCTTATTCTAAAATTTGCTTTGTTTTCATATATTATGTTGTTGAAATTTCATCATGCTGTTGTTATTTCTTTTTAACTGCTATTTTTTGTATGTTACTTTTTTCCCTTTTTCTTCAGGACAATTAAAGACAGGTAGTATATTTTTTTATGGTAATGTACCACAATTGCTTAACTATTTTACTTTTAAGGGTCATTTAGACTGTCCTAATTTTTTCACTCATACAAGCAATGCTGCAAAGAATATTATTGTATGTCTCTCTCTAGTACACATGGGTGTTTATTTAGATTGATTATATTTTTCTTAATGATTTGTAGAAGTTCTTTAGATATTCTGAATTTTATTCCCTTGTCAGTTTATATATTGCATATATTTCCCAAGTCTGCTACTTTTTTGTACAGAATCAGCACAGTCGAGCAAGGGCCCTTCCCTTGTCCACACCTCTTGAGAAAATGACTCCATGAGGGACAGGCTTCCAGACCTTGGAGTGAAAGTGGAGGAGAGAGCTGAGAGTTAAGAGTTGCAGGTAGAGAATATATATAGTTTTATATAGTTTTATGCCTGACAGGAGAGTGCCATGGCACCCTAGTATGGGTAGGAGTTCCAGTTTTTAAAGAGTCTTTCCCATGGGATGGAATGGGAGGACATTTGAAATCTGCTCGCTTGTTTGTATGAAGCTTACTGCAAGCCCTTCTCTTAGGGGAGGGGACTCCCATCTGCTTGGCGATGGATTCAGTGCCTTTGTTTGTATCTTTGGGGTTGTAGCTCACCTCAGCAGGGTTGATGTGCATTCTTCAACCTTCTATCTTGGCTCTTTTCCAAACCATCAGCTTACTTGCTAAACTTCTGTCTTTTAACTCTCCTTCTGGACAGGAGCCTCTGTGGAAAGCTGGCTGCAGTCTGCCATCTCACCTCCGCCCCCCTGAAACATTCCTCTTAACAGTTGCATACTATTCTATCCTCCCATAGATGCATATTTATAATTACTATATTTTTTGTTATTGAAAAATAATATAATGACTCATTAAAAATTATAGACCTTTGTACAACAAAAAAATTATAAAGACAAAAAAGCTCAAAGAGAAAGAGAAATGGTGAGCAAAAATGGATTATTCTCTTAGAGACCTCTGGGATAATTAGAAGAAAACTAATATTCACCTTATAGGAATCCCTGAAGGCGATGAAGTTGCTTCACAAATCACGGAGGCTCTTCTTCATGAAATTATGAAAGAGAACTTTTCAGATATGCCAAGAGATTCTGAAATTCAGATAGCAGACAGTTTCAGAAACCCAGCGCAACTCAACCTGAGTAAGCCACCCCCCCAGGCAAATCATAATTAACTTCACTAAAGTTAATATGAAAGAGAAAATTCTAAAAGCAGCCAGATGTAAGAAAACCATAACGTACAAGGGACAAGAATATAAGAATGACTGCAGATCTCTCTGCTGAAACCTTTCAGTCTGGAAGAGGGGGTGGTCATCAACTTTTAATCTCCTAAAACAAAACAACTTTCAACCCAGGATCCTGTATCCAGAAAAACTGAGTTTCATCTAGGATGGAGAAATCAAATACTTTAATGACATTCACATGTTGAAGAAATTTGCCATAACTAAACCAGCTTTCCAGGATATTCTCAGACCTATCCTCCATAATGACCAGTGTAATCCTCCACCACAAAAGTAAACTCACTCAGAAACTTTTGATCAAATTCCAGTTTCCATAGTGGTGAAAGTTTTAAAAATGACCACTGTACTTATGCAATACTTGATACCCAATATTTTATCAGGCTTATCAATAGTCTCAATTAATGTGAATGGCTTAAATTGTCCCCTAAATAGGCATAGGTTGGCTGACTGGATACAAAAACTCAGGCCAGATATCTGCTGCATACAAGAATCTCATCTTACCTCAAAAGATAAATATAGACTCAGGGTGGAGAGATGCTTTTCTATATTCTAGGCAAATGGAAAGCAGAAAAAAGCAGGTGTTGCAATTTTATTTGCAGATATAATAGGCTTTAAACCAACAAAAGTAACCAAGGATAAATATGTTTTTTTATATTTGTTAAAGGTAATACTCAATATTATGAGATTTCAAATATTAAGATTTATGTACCCAACCAGAATACACCTCAATTTATAAGAGACACTCTAACAGGCATGAACAACTTGATTTCTTCCAGCTTCATCATAGTTAGAGATTTCAACACTCCTTTGGCAGTGTTGGATAGATCCTCCAATAAGAAGTTGAGCAAAGAAATTTTAGATATAAACTTAACCATCCAACATTTGGATTTAACAGACATCTACAGAACATTTCATCCTAACAAAACTGAATACACATTTTTCTCATCAGCCAATGGAACATACTCCAAAGTTGATCACATCTTAGGTCACAAGTCTAATTCAGCAAATTTAAAAGAATAGAAATTATTCCTTGCATCCTCTCAGACCATCATGGAATAAAAGTTGAACTTACCAATAACAGGAATCTGCAGACTCATACAAAAACATGGAAGCTAAATAACTTTATGCTGAATGATAGGTTGGTCAGAGACAAGATTAAGGAGGAAATTACCAATTTTTTTGGAATAAAACAATAATGAGGACACAAATTATCAGAACCTCTGGAATACTGCTAAGGCAGTCCTAAGAGGGAAATTTATAGCCCTGCAAGCCTTCCTTAAGAGAACGGAAAGAGAGGAAGTTAACAACTTAATGGGACATCTCAAACAACTAGAAAAGGAAGAACATTCCAATTCCAAACCAAGCAGAAGAAAAGAAATAACCAAAATTAGAGCAGAATTAAATGAAATTGAAAACAAAAGTATTATACAACAACAGATCAATAAATTAAAAAGTTGGTTTTTTGAAAAGGCCAATAAAATAGATAAACCTTTTACCAGGAAAAAAAGAGTAAAATCTCTAATTTCATCAATCAGAAATGGTAAAGATGAAATAACAACAGACCCCTCAGAAATTCAAAAAATCCTTAATGAATATTACAAGAAATTTTATTCTCAGAAATATGAAAATATGAAGGAAATTGACCAATATGTGGAAGCACACCACCTTCCAAGACTTAGCCAGAATGAAGAGGAAATGTTGAACAGGCCTATATCAAGTTCTGAAATAGCATCAACTATACAAAATCTCCCTAAAAAGAAAAGCCCAGGACTAGATGTTTTCACATCAGAATTCTACAAAACCTTTAAAGAGGAACTAGTACCTATATGACTCAACCTTTTCCAAAATATAGAAAAAGGAGTACTACCCAACACGTTCTATGAAGCAAACATCACCTTAATCCCCAAACCAGGAAAAGACCCAACAAGAAAAGAAAATTATAGACTAATATCACTAATGAATATTGATGCAAAATATTTAACAAAATCCTAACAAACAGAATCCAGCAACACATCAAACAAATCATACACCACAACCAAGTGGATTTTATCCCAAGGTCTCAAGGATGGTTCAACATACATAAATCTATAAATATAATTCATCACATAAACAAATTAAAAAACAAAGACCATATGATTCTCTCACTTGATGCAGAAAAAGCGTTTGATAATATCCAACATCCCTTCATGATCAGAACACTTAGGAAAATTGGTGTAGAAGGGACATTTCTTAAACTGATAGAGGCCATCTACAGCAAACCTCACAGCCAACATCGTATTGAATGGAGTTAAGTTGAAATCATTTCCACTCAGATCAGGAACCAGGTAAGGTTGCCCATTGTCTCCACTGCTTTTTAACATTGTAATGGAAGTCTGCCAGCTCAATTAAGAAAAGGTGATCAAGGATATTCATATAGGGTCAGAAGAGATCAAACTTTCACTCTTCGCAGATGATATGATTGTATATCTGTAAAATACCAGGGATTCTCCTACAAAACTCTTAGAGGTGATCAAGGAATACAGCAGTATCTCAGGCTACAAAAACAACACTCATAAATTGGTAGCCTGTATATATACCAAGAATAGTCAAGCTGAAAAAAACAGTCAAAGACTCTATGCTATTCACAGTAGTGCCAAAGAAGATGAAATATTTGGGAGTTTACCTAACAAAGGACGTGAAAGATCTTTATAAAGAGAACTATGAAACTCTAATAGAAGAAATAGCTGAAAATGTTAACAAATGTAAAAACATACCATGTTCACGGCTGGGAAGAATCAACATTGTTAAAATGTCCATACTACCCAAAGCAATATATAAATATGTAAATTTTAATGCAATCCCTATTAAAGCTCCACTGTCATACTTTAAAGATCTCGAAGAAATAGTACTTCGTTTTATATGGAATCAGTAAAAACCTCAGATAGCCAAGACATTACTCAGAAATCAAAACAAAGCAGGAGGAATCACGCTACCAGACCTCAGACTATACTATAAATTGATAATGATCAAAACAGTATGGTACTGGCACCAAAACAGAGAGATAGATGTATGGAACAGAAAATAGAGAACCAAGAGATGAACCCAGCTACTTACTGCTATTTGATCTTTGACAAGCCATTTAAAAACATTGAGTGGGGAAAAGATTCCCTATTTAACAAATGGTACTGGGTGAACTGACTGGTGACCTGTAGAAGACTGAAATTGGACCCACACCTCTCACCATTAACTAAGATAGACTCTCACTGGATTAAAGATTTAAACTTAAGACATGAAACTATAAAAATACTGGAAGAAAGTGCAGGGAAAACTCTTGAAGAAATCAGCGTGGGTGAATATTTTATGAGGCTCAAAAATACACTACCAGGATCTGATCCAACTAAATAACTTCTGCACAGCCAAGAACACAGTAAGTAAAGCAAGACAGTCCTCAGAATGGGGGAAGATATTTGTAGGGTATGTCTCTAACAAAGGTTTAATAACCAGAATCCACAGAGAACTCAAATGTATTAGCAAGAAATGAACAAGTGATCCCATCTCCGGTGGGCAAGGGACTTGAAGAGAAATTTCTCTGAAGAAGACAGGTGCATGGCCTACAGACATATAAAAAAATTCTCAGCATCCTTAATCATCAGAGAAATGCAAATCAAAACTACTTTGAGATATCATCTCACTCCAGTAAGATTATCTCATATCACAAAATCCCCAAACCAGAGATGTTGGCATGGACGTGGAGAAAAGGGAACACTTATACACTGCTGGTGGGAATGCAAATTAATTCGTTCCTTTTGGAAAGACGTCTGGAGAACACTTAGAGAACTAAAAATAGACCTGCCATTTCATCCTGCAATTCCTTTATTAGGTATATATCCAGAAGACCAAAAATCACATTAAAACAAAGATATTTGTATCAGAACGTTTA
>CAUYTI010024796.1:0-14405 GCA_963575145.1 Galago senegalensis | reverse complement strand
GTGGCATCACAGCTCACAGCAACCTCCAACTCCTGGGCTCAAGCGAGTCTCCTGCCTCCGCCTCCCAAGTAGCTGGGACCACAGGCGCCCACCACAATGTCCGGCTATTTTTTGGTTGCAGCCGTCATTGTTGTTTGGCGGGCCCAGGTGGATTCGAACCCGCCACCTTAGGTGTATGTGGCTGGCACCTTAGCCACTTGAGCCACAGGCGCCGAGCCAAAGTTCAGTAATTTTAAATGTCTTACCAGGAGAACTCTTATTTTTTTTAAGACATCTTACACCAAAATCCAGCAAACATAAAAATTATGTTTTTAAATTTTATTATAATTTATTATTTCAAATTCATTAAAACATACTAAAAAGGCAGCAATCAGTAGGAACTCAGAGGCTTTTGATTTTTTTGTTGTTGTTGTTGCACAATGTGGAGAAGATCAGGAAAATCCTAATGACAAAGTTAGTAGTTGAAATAATTAATTGTTGTTTTGCTTTGTGACAGACAGGGTCTCATTCTATTTCTCAGGCTGGAGTACAGTGGCCTCATCAAAGTGCACTGCAGGCTTGAACTCCTGGGCTCAAGTGATCCTCCTGCCTCAGCCTTTCCAGTAACTGGGACTACTGATGCATGCCACCCTGACCAGTTAATTTTTTTTTTTTTTTTGAGACAGAGTTTCACTTTGTCACCCTCAATAGAGTGCCTTGGTGTCACAGCTCACAGCAACCTCAAACTCTTAGGCTTACGCTATTCTTTTGCCTCAGCCTCCCAAGTAACTGGGACCACAGGTGCCTGCACAATGCCTGGCTACATTTTGTTGTTGTTGCAGTTGTCATTGTTGTTTTAGCTGGCCCAGGCCAGTTTTGAATCTGCCAGCCTCGGTGTATGTTGCCAGTGCTCTACACACTGAGCACTGGTGCCACCCCGGCCTAATTATTTTTTTTTTAAGACGGAGCCTCAAGCTATCCCCCTGAGTAGAGTGCTATGGCATCACAGCTCACAGCAACCTTCAACTCCTGGGCTCAAGTGAGTCTCCTGCCTCCGCCTCCCAAGTAGCTGGGACTACAGGCACCCGCCACAATGCCCGGCCATTTTTTGGTTGCAGCCATCATTGTTGTTTGGCGGGCCCGGGCTGGGGATTCGAACCCGCCACCTTGGGTGTATGTGGCTGGAGCCTTAGCTGCTTGCGCCCCGGCCTAATTTTTTAAAGACATCTTACACCAAAATCCAGTATTCAAACAAAAAAATTATGTTTTTAAATTTTATTATTTCAAATTCATTAAAATGTATGTACAAAAGAGGCAGTGATTTCAAGATACTGGAAAAAAAGAATTTGTGTTTGTGGTGGGCACCTGTAGTCCCAGCTACTTGGGAGTCTGAGGCAAGAGAATTGCTTGAGCCCAAGAGTTTGAGATTGCTGTGAGTTGTGATGTCATGGCACTCTACCCAGGCCAACAACTTGAGACTCTGTCTCAAAAACAAACAAACAAATAAATAAATAAATAAACAAATACTTTGTGTTTGTGGTTGATATGCCTATATTAGTATGAACCATATTTATTTACCAGTACCTCACTATTTTGGTACAAAAACAATAAAAATTTTTCTTTTTTTTTGAGACAGTCTTACTTTGTCACTCTTGGTAGAGTGCTATAGTGTTACAGCTCACAGCAACCTCAAACTCTTGGGCTCAAGCAATTCTCTTGCCTCAGCCTTCCACAGAGTTGGGACTACAGATGCTTCCCACAACGCCCGGCTATTTTTTTGATTGTTTTTTTATTTTTGTTTTGCTGGGGCTGGGTTTGAACCTACCACCTCCAGCATATGGGACCAGCACCCTACCCTTAGAGGTCTTGCTCTGGGTCAGGCTGGTCATGAGCTCAGGCAGTCCACCCAGCTCAGCCTCCCAGAGTGCTAGGATTACAGATGTGAGCCATCATGTCCACCCAAAAACAGCAAATTTATATAATTCAGACAAACAATAATAGCTGACATTCATTTACTGTGTGTCAGGCCCCATGCTAGACATTTTGGAAGCTGACGTCACTTAATCCATACTCAACTCTCTGTTTTGTGAGGACCTTGGGATAAGGATGGATAAGGACCTTGAGGCTTACAGGGGTTGTCTGGGGTTGCACAGGTGACCAGCTGGGCTTGGGTTGAACAGCCAAGGTCCCACCCTGGCTCAGGCTGCCCCGGTGGCTGGGCCTCCCTCAGCCAGCCCACCCCCACCACTACCGCCCACCCAACACAGGCACAGAGAAGAATCCAGCCTCTGTGCCCAGCGGCGCCACCAGCCTGCAGTCCAGGGCGGTTTGTTTTCTTAACAGGGTTAACCAAACCTCCTGAACAGCCTCTGCTGGCGCAGCAGAAGCCCTGCTGTTGAAAGGGGGCTTTGTGTGCCAGTGGCAGAGGGCGAGGGCCCTTTCCAAGAGCTGCAGGCCAAGGCAGGAGCAGGGACGAGTTCGGGGGATATCTTCTCCCCAGCTCTTCCTGCCTTGTGCTCAGACCTGGGTCCTGCCTCCAAGCAGCAAGCTATTGGCTCCACACTTGTCCAGAGCAACAAACATGTTCCCCAACCAGGCGCAAGAGTGTCACCAAGGAACTTGCAAAAATGCCCACTATTGGGCTCCACCCAGGCCTAGCACTCAGAGAAATCTAGTCAGGGCACTACAATCTAAGATTTAATAGAGGTGATGATAATTGCTAAAATTTGAGAACAATCATAATTTAATATGGAAATACCCTGGCCAAGAAAATGTGATTAAGGGAACTTTCAGGCAACTTTCTCTCACCAACTTTACATTTATATCCTAAATAGTGATGGAGAAAAGACAAAAGGTTTGTATAGTAAAACAGTTCCTTTTTTCTTTCTTTCTTTCTTTTTTTTTTAGAGACAGTCTTACTTTATTGCCCTCGGTAGAGTGCTGTGGCATCACAGCTCACAGCAACCTCCAACTCCTGGGCTTAGGCTATTCTCTTGCCTCAGCCTTCCGAGTAGCTGGGACTACAGGCGCCTGCCACAACGCCCAGCTATTTTTTTTGTTGTTGCAGTTCAGCTGGGGCCAGTTTTGAACCACCACCCTTGGTATATGGGGCCTGTGCCCTACTCCTTTGAGCCACAGGTGCTGCCCTTTTTTTTTCTTTTTGGAGAAACAGTCTCATTCTGTCACTCTGGGTAGAGTCCCATGGTGTCATAACTCAGCAACCACAGTTCCTTGGGCTCAAGCAATCCTCTTGGCTTAGCCTCCTGAGTAGTCGGGGGGATGCCACCTGCCACAATGCCTGACTAGTTTTCTATAGTAAAACAGCTAATTTTAAAAAAGAGAAGTCACTATGAGGTTAAATACCCATCATATAGAGTCTGGAACTTAACAGTGTTTACGTGCTGAGCTGGCCAGTTCCTAAAGTATACAGAAAATAAAAGTAAGAAAAGGAAGAAAACTCTTCCTTTTACTGTAATTACTACTTTGGAGTGGTAATTACTACATCGTCTTCTGTGTTCCTCTTTATAGGAAAATATTCTCCAAATCTTCTTTTATCTTCCCAGAGACATCTTAAATGCTTCCAGGTAAAGGATCTTTTTTTCCTCATTTGGACCTACATTTGTACCATGGAATGCTGTGGAATTAGGAGCTAGAGGTTCACTACCAGCTGTTTCACGAGTCAGTTGCATAAAACTCTCCTTCTATAACTGATCGGTCCATAATTCTGCTGATGAAAATCTACTGATTCGAGGCTTCTCAGGAACACCTGAACATTAAGTAAATGGATAAAGTGGACAAGTGCATGCATGCAGGAGGTAGAGGGAGAGAGGTGTGTCCCTCTCTTAAAGTGGCAAGGGGATTCTTACTGTCATCCTCTTGCAGGTAGGCCTTGTAACCCTTCAGCAGCCCTGTTCCCTCCCTTCCCAAGTTTTTTTCCTCAACATTCCCACCACCACCACTGCCCATTCATTCACATAGTCTTTCAATCAACAAATGTTTTTTGAGTATCTTACTAAATGCTTGGTGCCATGGAGACACACAATAAACACAATAATTGCAGATTGTAGTATGTGCACCAATGGGGTGATGTGGTTGGGTGGTCAGAAAGGAAGCCTCGTTGATGTGAATTTTAGGCTAAGAATTAGAAGGTGAGCCCCCCAGGTGAAGAGTAAAGGAAGAGTGTTCCAGGTAGAGCAAACGTTAGTGCAAAGGCCCTGAGGTAAGAAAGAGCATGTCTGGTTCGAAGAACAGGAGATGCACAATGCGGAAAGGAGAGGAAATAAGGTGGAAGATGGGCTGGGTTATTTAGAGCTTTGCAGACTGTGATAGGGAGAGTGGGTCTTATTGAAAATGCAATGGGGGCTCGGCACCTGTGGCTCAAGCGGCTAAGGCGCCAGCCACAGACACCTGAGCTGGTGGATTCGAATCCAGCCTGGGCCCGCCAAACAACAATGACAGCTGCAACCAAAAAATAGCCAGGCGTTGTGGCGGGCGCCTGTAGTCCCAGCTACTTGGGAGGCAGAGGCAGGAGAATCACTTGAGTCCAGGAGTTGGAGGTTACTGTGAGCTGTGATGCCATAGCACTCTACCCAGGGTAACAGCTTGAGGCTCTGTTTCACAAAAATAAAAAAAAAAGAAAATGCAATGGGAAGCCATTGAAAGGTGGTAAGTAGATGCCTTGATAATAGCTGTTAAGGTAGGGAATGGACCTTATATTGAGAATGGAGGTGAGGAAAAATAGGGAGACCCAGAGACAGATGACAGTCATCAGGATGGTTGACCAAGAAGTCTGAGGATCCCAAGAGGGGCCTCTCTGGACAGCAGGAGTTGGAGATGTCCCATAGGCTGAAGACCTCTCAGCCACAGGGCCCTAGAGTTCTAGGGAGGAAATGAAAGCATAGCCCTCCTCGTTATGCACATTTCCCTTCTAGGAGTCCAAACCAGGGGCCGGGAAGTTTCAGCTTCCTGATTCTGGGGCCTTTGTGTGATGGAATTTGGAAGAAGAAAGTGTGGAACATGGCATTGGTGAGACCTACTTGCCCTGTTTTGGGTCACCCTTGCAGCCCTTCTCTAGAGCCAGAGCTGGGAATGAGATTTTCTGCTTCAGTTCAGAGTCACCTCTGCACTTTGAGGGAGGGAGGGGTGAGTGTGAACCCCCCAACCCCAGCCTCTGAGACAGGCACTCTGCCTCCTGCCCACCCCAAGTCCACCCACCAGGAATGAGCTCCTGAAAGGCAGGGCTTCCCCATCTCCACTGCACAGGGCCTCTGTGGGGGAAGCTGTGGAGAGGAGAGCTCTGCCATACGCTGCTGAATGGTGGCAGCTCCCCTACAGCTGAGGGCAGGGGCTTGAGAAGTGAGAGCAGAGGTGCTTCCCAACACATGGGGTAAGAGAGCTCTGGATTAAATTCCTGTCACATACCCAGGAAGCAGTTACCCAGAGGAGTGGACATGCTGCCTTCACCATCCACTGCCCTGTACCCTCCTCCTGTCCATCCAGGACAAAGCTACAATCACGCTGTCCTTTACTCCACACCCACTCTGCTAAGGGTTGGACATGAACCATCTCAATGTTTACAGGAGGCATATTACCCGATTTTGCAGATGAGCAAAGATCTACACAATTCCTGAAATCTTGTCTGACTCCCAAATCAGAGCCCTAGGTCCCTAAACTGCCTCTTTCTGGCAAACAGCCTGGAGCAGGTTAGGATTGAAAGATATGAATAGATGGATGGACGGATATATAAAAACATGCACGAATGGAAGGGCCTGTGGATGCATTGAAGGCGGGTTGGGGGGCCAAGGCTGACTCAGGTGTGGCCTCAGCCGTCGTCTCCAGGCCGCGCTCCCAGGAACCAGGCTGAAAAGAGGAAAGCCTTGATCCTGGGAAGGGTCTGAGGAACGCCGGGAACGTCGCTGGTTGGTCCCCAGGGCCCCAAGCTGAGGCTTGAGCCCCGCCTCCGTCCATGCCCGGAGCCCCAGGCCCTAATCCTTAGTAGGCGCTCCACAAAGAATCAGTGAAATTTTGGCTCGCCCGCGTTGTGGCGTCAGTGGGCACTCAGCAAGTGTTTGACGAATGGCTGGCTCTCCGCCAAGCATGTCCCACCCCGCGCCGCGTCCCCAATAGACTCAGCGGCCGCCCCGTGGTGCCGCCGCTCCGCAACCTGCCTAATCTTCTGAACTCAGGACCCGGCGGCTCGAGGGAACGCCCCGGGCGGGTCCGGAGCGGGGCGGGCCCGCGGGTTCGGGGGCGGGGCCAGCGAGGGGCGGGGCCAGCGAGGGGCGGGACCGCCGCGCGGGGTCCGCGGTCAGCTCTGGGAAACTCAGGCTCCCAGCGTCGTGCGAGCAGGGACACTGTCCGGGGCGCGAATGCTGGAAGTTCACATCCCGTCGGTGGGACCGGAGGCCCAAGGGCCCAGGCAGAACCCAGAGAAAGGCCATATGGTGAGCGGGGCCGCTGATTGGGGAGGGACCCGGGGACTTGCAAGATTTCTCCGCTCGGAGCTCAATGGGACACTGCACCCGGGGCTGGGACCTCTGAGCGCGGCAGGCTGGACCGTCGAGGGACAGCATGTCGAGGGTTTTAGGGCCTCGATGTGCCAGCGCCGCGCACCATAGTTCAGGCTCTTGAGGGACCACATGGAGTAGAAGGGCGAGTCAGCCAGCCCTTTCTCCAGGTGCTCAGGGAGCGCGGGAGGGTCTCCGGGGAGGACAGCGTAGCAAGGCTGCTTTGCGCCTAGGAGGGTGGGTGCTTCGCTGCGCGCGGGTCTTGTCGTGTCCTCCCGCCGGGCCTTACGCGTACCCCGGCCCCTGCCCGCGCCCGCCAGGTGTTCCGAGTGGAGGTGCTGTGCAGCGGGCGCAGACACGCCGTGCTGAGGCGCTACAGCGAGTTCCACGCGCTGCACAAGCGGGTGAGGAGGCGCCGACGACCGGCAGACCCCAGCACATCCCCTGCCCGGCCCCAGGTCGGGCGGGAGGGCGAACTCTGGCCCCAGCCCAGGCCCCTCACTGCTCCCCCGTTACTACCTCATGCCCTGGAGTGCAGCAGGTCCTGGGCAGACTCTGGCGGGTTGTGGGGTCCATCGCAGGGAGGGCGGGTCCTGGGCGGCACTACGCTGACGCCAAGCCCCCCCCGCCCCCCTCCCCGCCTCCCCGGCTTCTGGGGGTGGGTTGGGAAAACCACTGGTCCTTGTCCTGAACACCACTCACCAGGGTCTGTTCCAGGATAGAGCCGGAACGGGAGATTGAGAGGGCTGTTGGCTAGGGTGAAGTGGGCTTGGATGAGTGGGGATGCTGTCGTCACACCGTGGTAACCTCCAGCAGCTCAAGAAACTGTACAAAGTGCCCGACTTCCCGTCGAAGCGCCTGCCCAACTGGAGGACCAGAGGATTGGAGCAGCGCCGGCAGGGCTTGGAGGCCTATATCCAGGTGTGTGGGGGGACACATTCCGTTGCCCGCAGCTTGCTGTACCAGGAGTGTGACCCAGATAGGTGTGGAGTATACGCAGACCAAAAACTTGGGGATGATACTCATTATCATCAGGCGTCCTTTTTCTGAACAGTAATGCATCCAAACATCCCTCTCTGAATTATTGAAAGGATTGAATGAGGTTACAGGGAAGGCAAGCAGTCCCAGCCCAATGAAAGCTAATTCTGTTCCCCTCCAAGGTGAGGTCCTGTGTGTGCTGCCATGATGGGATGTAGGGGTGTCCTTCCCTGGAGCAGCAGAGCCAGGCCACTTCATGGGGTACAAACTGTGCAGTCACACAGGATCCAGGCTCAGAAGGGCCCTGAGCTTGGTTTAATTATCTGCTGTCTTCAAATTAATTACTTTGACACAAAAGGTTCTGCATTTTCATTTACTTTGGGCTGTGCAAATTAGTAGCTAGACCTGATGTTGGGTTTCCTCTCCTCTCCAGGGCGTCCTATACTTGAACCAGGATGTACCCAAGGAGTTGCTGGAATTCTTGAGACTTCGGCACTTCCCTACAGATCCTAAGGCTGACAATTGGGGGTAGGGTGGGTGGGGGGGGGTGGGGGAGGACAGGGGCTCTCAGCAGCAAGCTGGTGAAGAAAGGTTTGGGAGGCAAAGCCATTTTCCAGTTCACATCTGCCAGACCCTAGTTCTCACTGCTTCTGAGACATGACTTCCCTGTCAGCTTTCCTGAGCCAGGTAGAGGGGAGCGGCTAGTTTTTATTTATTTATTTTTTTTTTGGACAGCTTCGGTTACCCCAATACCTCCGGAACTAGGCTTGTTAGAAATAGAAGCAGTGGTCTCCTGGGAGGACATGTTTAGGGCTTTTGTGTCTCCACCCCTTCCTCACGCTTTGCGGGCATCCCCAAGCAGCTGACAGTGTCTCTGTTCTTTTCAGCAGCCTGGGGGAGTTCCTGCCTGGCGACTGCAGGCAAGTCAAAAGCCCTGGCCTGTGCGCGGCTCCTGCTGCCCCCTAGTGGCCGTGTGCTAGGAGGCAGGCCTGCTTCCTCTGGCCAGTCTTGTCCGCCCCTGTCGCCTGTTCTGTTGGTGCCTCCTGAGTCCACCTCTTGTTCATCTTTTCCTTTGTGGGTCCATGGTGACCTCCATCTCTAGTTTCTCTCTTCCATGGTTCATGACTGTCTTTTCTTCCAGCTCACAGCTGCACCACCGGCCTGTCCTGAGCTTCTGCATGGACCCCTACATTTGCACCCGCTCCCCAGGTGAGGAGGTACCTCTGACTGGAACCCAAATTTAGGGTTTAGGTACCAGGATAGTGGGGGTGAACTTGCCATTTCACAGTTCCCAGGATCCCCGGGCTGCTAGCACAGCTCACCTGCTGTCCTTTGAGGCTACCAGCTGCTGTTCCGGTGCCCCTGTGGCCTGCTTTGGAGACATGAAGCTAGGCTCCCCTGGTCTTCATTCCTCAGCACTGTGGCTTTACACAGCTGATGTAAACAGAATATGACCTGGGAGTGCCAAGACCTCATTTGGGGTGGAAAGCTGTTATCTGCTGCCTTGGCAGGGGCTCCTACTCCTAAGGGGTGCTGAGCTCATGAGCAGCCTGGGGAGCTACAGGCCTGGGTCAGACCTGTTCCCAACTCTTCTTTTCCTGCAGCCCTCAACTCCTTCCTCCTGTTTACTTTGTCCCACAGAACTTCTGCCCAACGTGGTGGTAAATGGTGTGCTCCAGGGCCTCTACAGCTTCACCATTAGCCCGGCTGAAGACCAGCCAAATGCTGCCAGTCACCCTGCTCCTCTGCCACCAATGCCCTGAGCAGCCCAGAGGCCGTTGGCCACATTCCAGGACAGTCATGTGCCTCAGTCCTTTGGGCTCCTTATAAGGCTAGGTCCTCCTTTGGCCTAGACCTAGAACTTAAACCACACAAGGTGCAGTTGTGCCTTAACCCCACTCAAGGCTCAGAACTCAACTTTCACTGGTAGCCAGGGATAGTAGGATTTGTGTTGATAGAGCCCCAGGGCCAAGGCAAGGCCAAGATGAGGAGAGGAAGAAGTCAATTTAGAGGTAGGCTGTGAAGAGGTACAGGCATATTTCTTAATGCAGATAAAGCAATGGCAGTGGGGGAGTGAAAGTTAAGGCACAGAAGCTGGCCCACTTTAGGAAGCAAGGAACAAAAAGGTCCTTTTTGTGGGTCAACACCTGGGCCCAAGGTTTCAGGTAGAGCCCAGGGAAGGGGCAGGCATGTTGGGATGTAGACTTTGAGGAGGTGCTACAGGCTCAAGAACTTAGCCCACATGCAGATTATAAAAAAAAAAAAACCCTTTTTTATTGGTCAGTGTTGGCAGGAATTTGTTACAAAACTGGGCCCGTGGACTTGTGGAATGTGAGGGAAGTGGGTCCGCTCTGTCACAAGATGCCAGCTTTAGGGCCAGGGCACAGAGATCCCTGTGGTAGACTATCTTCACCCCCACGACAGCAACAGGGCCTGCAGAGACTGCTGCTCAAATGGAAGGGTCCCTGCAGCTCTACTCCTTGGCAATGGCAAAAGGCTTCTCCACCTCAATCTTGCCACAGTCTGCAATGATCACATCCTTTAGGGGCTTGTCACGACCATCTGTCTTGGTGTTCTCCACCTTCCGTACCACATCCTAGGAAGCAAGGCAGGAGCAAGAGGGCACAGTGAGTTGGGATGTCTACCACTTAGAGGAGAGAGGCCCTGGCAGCTGGCTCAGGAGGGCTGAGTCCCACATGTGATCAATACCACACAAAACTTGAAGCACCAAAATCCTAATGGACTCATGGCCTGGGTGCTAAACCACAGCGGGGGGAAAGCAGATTTGACAAGATGATGCAGTAATTTTGTTCCTTGGAATAGGGTGGGCAAGGATAAGAAAGAAGAGGTTGGGGCAGCGCGTGTGGCTCAAAGGAGTTCAAACCCAGCACCGGCCCAAAACTGCAAAAAAACAAAAAAAAGGAAGAGGTTGGCCATGGAGTGTGGTACGAAGTAGCTTCTTAGGGACAGCTGTACTCTGAACAACTCAGTGATGGGAGCCAGCACCTCATTAAGTGAATGATGGGACAGAGATTTCTGCAGTTGGTACAGCCTGAACAAGGCCTCCTGATTGGGCTCTGCTGGGGCCTGGGAGAATTTAGAACCTTGGGGGCATGGATAGACTATTTATTCTGAATTTACCTCCAGGTTAAGTGACTGCTCTAAATTTCTGGGTTGGGTTCTTTTGGGAAAGGGATGAAATGTATGGAGCCCCTGCCCCAGGGTCTGTGTTAGATCCCCAGTGAGGACTGCCCAGGTTAGCTTCCACCTCTGGAACTCACCATGCCTTCTAGAACTTTGCCAAACACTACATGCTTGCCATCTAGCCAGGCTGTCTTGACTGTAGTGATAAAGAACTGGGAGCCGTTGGTGTCTTTGCCTGCGTTGGCCATGCTCACCCAGCCAGGCCCGTAGTGCTTCAGTTTGAAGTTCTCATCAGGGAAGCGTTCACCATAGATGCTCTTTCCTGGGGAGACAGAGTAGGTCAGGGGAGCGGGGTTAGCCCAAAACAAGCAGATATTAGGGGTGTGGATTAAAGGGACTCAATCTGTCCTCTGTGCCTCTGGGCTTGAGGAGAGTACAAGGACATAAAAGCTGTCCCCTTCCTATCCTCTGGCCTCAGAAACAAACCATACTGACACCAAGTAGGGCATATGGCTGGCTGATACAGTGAATAGCTTATGGCTTTGACATAAGGCACATATTATTAGTTACCCTTGGCTATGATGTGAGGCCTGCCATGGAGGGACTTTAGTGGAGACAGATGTTATGTAGGAGAGCCAAGAAGTAGGAACCCTCTAGAAAAGGACTGCTGGCTGAGTGTGGTGGCTCATGCCTATAATCCTAGCACTCTAAGAGGCAGAGGCAGGAGGATCTGTTGAGTTTAAGAGTTTGAGACCAGCCTGAGCAAGAGAAAGCCTTCATCTCTACTAAAAATAGAAAAATTAGGGCCAGGCGCAGTGGCTCATGCCTATAATCCTAGCACTCTGGGAGGCCAAAGTGGTGGATTGCCTGAGACCAGCCTGAGTTGGCAAGACCCCATCTCTAAAAATAGCCAGGCATTGTGGCGGGAGCCTATAGTCCCAGCTACTTGGGAGGCTGAGGCAGGAGGATTGTTTGAACCTAAGAGTTTGAGGTTGCTGTGAGCTAGGCTGATGCCACAGCACTCATTCTGGTCTGGGCAACAGAGAGAGACTGTCTAGAACTGAAAAACAAAACAAAACAGAAAAGGACTGCTGTGACTGAGCAGCTTAGCTTTCTAAGAGCACAAAAGACAGGGTCACAGATACAAAACTGAAAGTAGCCAGAGGTGGGTGGGAAGGGGCAGGAAGAGGGCTACCATTTGGGTTCTGGAGAGTCAAAGCCTCTTATCAAGGAATGAACATAAAAGGCAGCTATGAATGCATGTAATATGTCTGTCCATGTGGGGGCTGGGGACATGACAAAGGGAGCTGAGAGCAGATTTCTATGTCATTTCAGAGGTCCTGGTTCCAAAGCTGATTCCACAAAAAACACTGAAAAACTTTTCTTTTTCCTTGTTACCTCTTGGAGATTGACACTGGGCATTCCACCCTGAGAAACCCAGCAATAAAGAGGTCATTTTCATTTTGTTTACCCAATACTTTTCAAACTTATTTGCATGCAAAACCCCTTTTTTCTTCTCAATGCACCTAACTTCATCCTGTGGCTTAGGAAACTATCCCAGGCCAATGCTAACCAGAGGGATGTTTCTGATTGTGTAGTGGGTGGATTCCTGCCTCTGCTCATCCACACTTCAACAGTGGCTAACTTTACTGAGCATTCAATGCATGCCAGGTACTCAACACTCAAGATCTACGCTGATCCTCACAGCCCCATACCTCTCCTCACCCCTGCTTTACAAAGAGGAAACTGAAGCTCCAAAAATGCACCTACTGAGGTCACAAAGAAGGTGGCAGACACTGGATCAAGCACAACTGTGCCTGTCCCTAGGCATATAGTTCTTTGTATTCTGTTTGTGCCTTTTAGTCCACTGTTGCCTTGTTCCATAGCTTTCAAGAGTTTTTTCTCCTTATTCTTCCCACCGAGATGATAAACAATTTGAGGACAGAGCCTGAATCCTAAAAGATGTATCACACTCCACTTGTAAATTGTGAGGCATTAAGTGAAAGGGAGCTGCTGTCCCACTCATCTTTACAACTTCAACATAAAGTGCAGAGCCTAGCCCAGTAAATAGTCATTGATGGAGTGAGCTGTCCTCCAATCTCAGCACTGGTCTGAGGTAACAGCAGGCTGTGCACCCAAACTCAGTGGGATTAGTCCGGAGTATCTGTCTTTCTGTCCTATGTGGACAAATTAATGCAGAGGTGAGACTTGGCCCTTGCAGAGTCTGGTGGGATGTGCCAAAAAAAGCAACTTCTCCCACTCTTGCTGGGCTTCCAAGGTGGTCCACGCAGGACTTACATTCCTGACCTACAACTGCCTACCCGTATCTTCACTGTGCTTTCACACATGCCACCTCCCCCAACTCTCACCACAAATAAGTATGGGAGAAGATCACCAGGATATAAATTCTGCACCACAGGTCTGCCACCTGGGAGAGGTCTTCTTAGGTCTACCATAAGGTCCACACATTACTCCTCCTTTGTACTGAGTTCCCTCTATAGAGGCTGTAGTTGGTCTCAAAGCAGGTAATAGGCCTCACTCTGTCTAATCCACTCAGACTGGCCCTCCCACCTTGGGGCCTACACAGACCCATGTCTTGCCCAGAGGCCCAGGTTACCTCCGGTGCCATCTCCCCTGGTGAAATCTCCGCCCTGGATCATGAAGTCCTTGATTATACGATGGAATTTGCTGTTTTTATAGCCAAATCCTTTCTAAAAAAAGGGAAGAGAAGGTAAGGAGGTAGCATGAGTCAGGAGGCAGACATCAAATAGGTTCAACAGGAACCCATCCCACAACTCCTGCTCACAGAAGGGATACCACTACCAGCCAGATCCACCATTCAGTCTGCTACTGAGTGAGCAGTGACTGCAGGGCGGGCACAGAGCACAGACTGGGGAATTCTTTTGCCTTTATAAAAATCCTCAGACATGCTGGGTGCAGGGGCTCACACCCGCTAGGCCAAGGCAGGTAGAGTGCTCAAGCTCAGGATTTTGAGACCAGCTTGAGAATGAGCGAGACCCCATATCTCAAACAAAAAAAAAACAGGAGGTGGGCATTGTGGCAGGTGCCTGTAGTCTCAGCTACGGGGGAGGCTGAGGCAGGAAAACCACTTCAGCCCAAGACTTTGAGGTTGCTGTGAGCTATGACATTATAGCACCCTACTGAGTGCAACAAAGTGGGACTGCCTCAAAAAAAAGTCTTCAGACTTTGCAAAACTTTTTTTTTTTTGAGAGAGAGAGTCTCAAGCTGTTGCCGTGGGTAGAGTACTGTGGCATCACAGCTCAGAGCAACATCAAACTCTTAGGCTTAAGCAATTCTCTTGCCTCAGCCTCACAAGTAGCTGGGATTACAGGCACCTGCCACAAGGCCTGGCTATTTTTTGGCTGTAGTTGTCATTGTTGTTTGGTGGGCCCGGGCTGGACTTGAACCCACCAGCTCCAGTGTACATGGCTAGCACCCTAGCTACTTGAGCTATAGGTGCTGAGCCAGACTTTACAAAATTCTACTTCACATAATGACTCTGTCATTTCTTCTAATCATATGAACAAATGCAAGAAAATTTCCTGAAGAAAAAGGTCATCTGCAGGGTTGATGGAAAGTTAAAACAAAAACTTTCTCAAAGGAGGCACTATTGTGGCTTGGCGCCTGTGGCTCAAGCGGCTAAGGCGCCAGCCACATACACCTAAGGTGGAGGGTTCGAATCCCCAGCCCGGGCCCGCCAAACAACAATGATGGCTGCAACCAAAAAATGGCCAGGCGTTGTGGCGGGCGCCTGTGGTCCCAGCTACTTGGGAGGCT
>CAUYTI010024794.1:0-19133 GCA_963575145.1 Galago senegalensis | reverse complement strand
ATACCTTTTATATGAAAGCTATAACCAAATAGCCTAAGAATATGGGGAGGGGGGAGGGAGAAGGGAGGGGGTTTGGAGGGATCACTTCTGAGGTTTATCTTATAGGGGTACAGGTGAATCTTTCTAAGAGTAGAATGTGAACATTTTAAAGCAATAATTGAGAAAATGACATGAAGGCTGTGTTGACCAGTTTGATGGAAGTATTTCAGAATGCATGTGAAAACCCCACACTGTACTCCAGAAGTGCATTAATGTACATAGTTATCATTCAATTAAAAAAAAAATAAAAAATCATTTCGAACAAAATAATGGAGATAAACGTCAGAGATCATCTGAATGTCGGAGATGAGGGTAGATGTGAGGAATAAAGACAATTATATAAAACATTTGCCACTGGAAGGATGTATGACTTGTTTTTTCATGTCTCTTTCTCTGACTCTGGAAACTGAACTGTGAATCAGTGTTCCCTTGGCCCTGCTGGCCCCTGAAAATCCTCCCGGTTTAGTCTCCATCCCTTGCAATGTTCGCTTTACCCAACAACAGAGGATGTCAGTTCTCTTACTTCTCTGATTGGTTAAGCCTGGCCATGCTGTTTCCTCTCCACCCATTTTGGCCATTTTCAGGTATAGAAGAGCACAACTTCAGAGCTTGTCTACCCCCAGCCTGCCTCTGCTCACAACTGTCAACTCCAGACCCCCTGTCTTCCCTGAAGACAGAATGTTCCAGACCAGAGCTGTGATTCTGAGAGCCCTCTGCTTGGCTTTCCTGCTGAGTCTCCAAGGAGCTGGGGCCATCAAGGGTGAGTGCTGGGAAGATGGGACAGATGGGGGTGGCTACTGTGAAGTGTATCAGGAATTAGAGAGAGATTTTAGGGACTCATTGACCTATTTTCCTCTTTGTCCATTTTCTCTCTTCTTTACCTAGTGTGGGGGTTCACTGTTGTTCCTTCTCACCCCAATGAGAATAATAGCAATAGTAGCCATAGTTTACTAGACACCTATTTAATTTTGTTCTCAAATTGCATCTCACAAGCACCTTCAATGAAGATATTATTATGTTTAATTTAGAGGTAAAAAAATGGAAACTCAGAAAGATTACTATATTTTCTAAGGTACACACCAAGTCAAAGAGCCAAGTTTTAAGTCCAGACCCATTTTGATAATCATACTCTGCACTCCCCATGCTTCTGCACACAGTGACTTTCTAACTGAGCCCTGCAGGGCCCCCACCCTTCTCTATCTCTCCTGGATCTGCAGCCTCTGCTCTGTGTGGCAGCTTCTCCTCCTCCTCCTCCTCCTTCTTCTTCTTTTGAGACAGAGTCTCACTTTGTCACTTTGGTAGACTGATGTGGCATCGTAGCTCACAGCAACCTCAAACTCTTGGGTTCAAGCAATCCTCTTGCCTCAGTGTTTCTATTTTTTAGTAGAGACAGGGTCTCACTTTGGCTTAGGCTGGTGTGGAACTCGTGAGCTCAACTAATCCATCTGCCTCAGCTTCCAGAGTGCTAGGAATACAGGTGTGAGCCACTGCACTCTGCCTGTGTGGTTGCTTCTGGCGAGAACTAGAAGTGTGGGTCTGTGTGTTGGAACCCAGGAGAGCAGGTGCTAAGAGTGTTCCTATGTCCCTCCTGTCTCTCAGGAACCTAGAACCCTTCCTGGGTCTTCGTGGGTTGTTTACAAGCTTTCTTTCTCAAGACAGCAGTGTTGCCTGTTTTTGTTATCACACTGATTCAGGTCTTGAGAGACCCAGGGGATCATTGGGAAGCCTAGAGTTTTGATAACCACGAGGACTCAGCCAGGTATTGTAAATCCTGTGGCTGACATCCAGGAGCGTCAAGGCTGTGTATGATATTGTCATTCACAAATCCAGTGATGTGAAGGATTAGAATTCAAAACATAAAAGATGTACTCTGCCCCCCTGACAGTTTTATTTAAGGTGTGGTGTCTAAAGGTGCTTAGTAGTAAAGAGGAGGTGAGGCCAGGGAGACCCAGAAATACCCATTGCCCTGATGATGGTCACTTTGTATTATAATATGCATATATACCATGATGAACATTATCTTCACATATACACATATAAGTACTTTTTAGGATTCTTGGTAGATATTACTAATTAACTCAGCTGTATCTGTAGTGCCTCCCTTCCTACTGGTTCTTACTCTCTTAACCTATAAACATATTGTTTTCTTTTCTTTTTAAGCAATTTTTGAACCCACCACCTCCGGCATATGGGCCGGTGCCCTACTTCTTTGAGCCACAGGCACTGCCCACCTATAAATATATTCTTTACCTGAAAAACATAATATGTATCAATGAATAAAAAACAGCTTTGCCTACACTCTTTATCCTACCCTAGAAATACTCTCTTTGTGTTCTTACCCTCCTAGCTAAGCTTCTGCTTTTTGTCTGCAATACAGTACTGAGGATACCCTTGTCTTCCCTGTCAGGAACCTCTATGTAAGATCAAATCCCCTGGGTACTTTACAGTGTCTCTCAGACTTGAGTTCTTGATAATATTTGCATTCTAATTCAATTTTTTTCTGATTTCTTATTGGAACTTTTAAAAACTTTTTAAACTTACTCTGTCCTTACTTTGCCTGCGTTTTCTGGATCCTCCTGTTCTCCTCTGAAAATGCCTCTTAATTATCATGTTTCCCTGAGTATACCCTCAGCTCTCTGCAATTCTTATTTCTTATTTCTTGCTCTCTTCCTAGAAAATCTCACCTAGCCTTCACCCACCACTTATGACTCTCGGTGCTCTGGGCCAAACCCCTGTCCTGAGATCAATCATCATATACTACTGTCTGTGTGTGACTTTTGGGTATTCTGAATACAATATGTCCCACACTGAACTCAGTATTTTCTCCCAAACAGACTGTCTTCCACTAATACTCTTTACATTAATGGAATCAAGATGATTGCGTTTGGTTGGGGAGATGTTGGTCTAAAGCATATAACATTTCATTTCAATAGGATTAAGTTCAATAGTTCTATTGTAGGCACGGTTAATAACAATGTATTGTATTCTAGAAAACTTCTAAGAGAGTGGATTTTAAATGTTTTCACCACAAAAAATAACTGAGGTAACGCGTATGTTAATTAGCTTGATTTAGCCATTCATTGATGTATATATATTTCAAAGCAACATATTGAATATATATATTTCAAAGCAACATGTTGTATAAATTATTTAGAGAGGGGGAGACATGAGACGGGGGAGATGAGAGAGAGAGAGAGATATGACTGCACAGGCCAGTCTAGGAATAAGAAAGTTATTTGGGAGTTTTCCAACTTTCTTATTGCTTCCATCGCTCACCAATTCCTAAAAGGTCCCTCTTTACCATCAATCAGATTCCTCTTCTCTCTTCCTTCTGCTGCTGTGCCCACTTCTCTTTCTCAGTTTTCAGGTACTATTAACTATTGGTCTTGCCTCTTGAATTACCTTCTCCCATTCTTGCTGCACACTGGTGGCCACAGTGATCTTCCTCACTTGCAAATCTGCTGTCACTCTCCTGCTTAAAATCCTTCAGTGATTCTCTGTGACTTCCAGGATAGTGTTTAAACTCCTCAGCTTTGCATGTAAGGCCTGCCATGATCTAGACTCTGGCTATTTCTTCTCATCTCCTGCTGCTGTTCCACATCTGCAGCCAGCTCTTGTCGTACTGAAGTATCCATGATTCTCCAAATTTGTCCTGTGTTTTAAACATTCTCTCCCTATGTGAGAAATGGCTTTTCTTCTGTTTTCTGACTACCTAAATTCAAGCCATCTGTTCTCCAGGAAGTTTTCCCTAATGCCTTATCTAATAGCATCTTGTACATCACACTATTTCTGCACTTATCAAATTGTGTCTGCTGTTGCCCTGTCACTTGCATGTCTCCCGTGGCCTATGAGCATCTTGAGGACAGGAACCATGTCTTATTTTTATTTGAATATTTAACATCTGTCTGACATATGGTAGGCTTTTAATACATTTTTTTGGTCTGAATTAAAATGATATCTGAAGGAAAATAATATCTCATACTTGGCTGATCTTTAGACCTCAGAATTTGTAAACCTGTTTTAAAACCTCAAAAAAAAGTGCTAACTACATTCATGTAGTAAGAACTTGAGTTCTCAATAATTCTTAGAGGGTTTTGTTTCTTCTTATTTTACTCTCTTTTCTGAAGATGATTCCTGTAAACTGAGGACCCTAAGTATCCTTGTGAAAAAATATTGTTTCCCTCACAATAAATGGCCAAGCACAGGACTTTGGGGGGGGGGTCCTACATGTCAGAGCTGCAGACTCACAGGGAAATCCATGAGTTAGTAGCTGGTTAGGCTAGAAAAGCCCTGCTTTTCCTTTTCACTCTTATTCATCTATTACTCTAAACCAGAAGCTCTCACATATTCATCACTTTATTTAATGACAATATTTGCTTTTATCCTTTTTGCTTCTTCTTGCAAATTAAAACATACTAAGAAACAAAATAAAGCCCACAAGTGTTTCAAACTCAACAACAATTTGTAGTTCCATCAAAACCAAAAATAAAAACACAAATTAAAAAAAGTATGGAACCAATGGTGAAATGATTGTACTATACTCTTGATTTTAGTATGCCTAAAATGAAAACTATTATTAACAAAGCTACACATTCTGGCTTGGCATCTGTGGCTCAAGCAGCTAGGGTGCCAGCCACATACACTGGAGCTGGTGGGTTCAAGTCCAGACTGGGCCTGCCAAACAACAATGACAACTACAACCAAAAAATAGCTGGGTGTGGTGGTGGGTGCCTGTAGTCCCAGCTACTTGGGAGGCTGAGGCAAGAGAATCACTTAAGCCCAAGAATTTGAGGCTGCTGTGAGCTGTGACGCCATGGCACTCTACCCAAGGCGACATAGTGGGACTCTGTATTAAAAAAAAAACAAAAACCAACCCCCCCCCAAAAAAACAAAGCTACACATTCTACAGTTTCATGTTCAAAGAGCACTTAAATTTGAAGGGTATTTTCTCCTCCCTTGCAATTTCCTACTTTTTTTCTCCCTTTTCTGTAACAAGAAAAATGAAATTTCTTCTCCCCTGTTCCCATAATTCTAAAAATAATTTTACACCTGTGGTCCTAGAAGAATTGAGAGTTTTTAGGGAGACAAAAATTTCTCTACTAGTTCCACCAACAGCTGTGTAAACTTAAGCAAGTTACTTAACTTCTTTGCATTTCTTATCTGTAAAACAGTATATTACATATTTGCTTCACAGAGTCATAGAGACAATTAAATGAGTGAAATATGTGACGTGTTTAGAACAATGCCCTGCACGTAATAAGTGTTCAACAAATGTTACTTGTTATTGATATTATTACTATTTCTGTAGGGTCAGGATGCCTAGGCTTCTGAAGACCAGAAAGCACCTTGACTTCTCAATGATAATATTCTCGTTTTGTTCCTTCCTCGTTTTCCTTTTATAACTGCTCTTGTCTGCTCTGCCTTACCTCCTTTTTGGTGTTACTCCTTCTTCCCCCATATGTCCATCCTTTGACCTCATTCCTTTTGCCTTTTTATGTTCATTAATTCTTATTCGTTCGCTGGCCTCCACCATGTACATATACTTACACATTTTTCTTTACTTTCTCTATACAGCAGACCACGTGGCAACTTTCTTTGAGTTTGTACAGACGCACAGACCATCAGGGGAGTATATGTTTGAGTTTGATGAGGATGAGATGTTCTATGTGGATCTGGACAAGAAGGAGACAGACTGGCATCTGCCAGAGTTTGCCCAAGTCCTTTCCTTTGAGGCTCAGGGTGGGCTGGCTAACATCGCTATAATGAACAACAACCTGAATGTCATGATCCAGCATTCCAACCACAGCCAGGACACCAATGGTACTGCCCATCTTTGCTTCTTCCTCTGTACAGCCCAGCTGAAAAGGGATGGGAGGGCCCCTGCCATACCCAGAGTGGGAGAACCAGATGCCTTCTTCTGGGCGATCTTCCCTGAGTGGCCACTGGCTTATTCTGGTACAGCCGGGGGCTTCATCATTCCTTCTCACACATGAGAAAGGCCGAGCTGAGTGAGGGTGGTCAGTGGGATGAGACGCCTGGCTCTGATTCTGAAACCCAGAGGTACCATAAAGTCTGACCCTAAGGTAGATGACACTCCAAAGGTGATGCCTCTGTGCTTGGTCTCAGAACAGGGGACTCACTGGGTCCTGTCTCCTTCCAGAGCCCCCTGAGGTGACTGTGTTTCCCAAGGAGCCTGTGGAGCTGGGCCAGCCCAACACCCTCATCTGCCACATCGACAAGTTCTTCCCACCGGTGCTTAATGTCACGTGGCTGCGCAATGGACAGCCGGTCACCCAGGGCGTCGGGGAGAGCCTCTTCCTGCCCCGAAGAGATTACAACTTCTACAAGTTCCACTACCTGACCTTCGTGCCCTCGGCCGACGACGTCTATGACTGCAAGGTGGAGCACTGGGGCCTGGACGAGCCCTTCCTCAGGCACTGGGGTATGGAGTCTAACCTCTGCGTATTCTCCCCGAAACTCTCTGCTCCCAGGACTGGGTGCCCTTTTCATCAGCTTTCCCCGCTCATCGGGTCTCCGCTTTCCTTGTGTGAACATGTTGTCAACTGACCCATAACCTTTGACCCTCACACACATCCCAGGCCAGCCCCACCCTCACTGCTCCTTCTCACTCCAACTCTTAATTCTTCCCACAGAGGCCCAGGAGCCCACCCAGATGCCTGAGACTACAGAGACGGTGCTCTGTGCCCTGGGCCTGGTGCTGGGCCTGGCTGGCATCATCGCTGGCACTATCCTCATCGTAAAGGCTCTGCGTTCTGATCGTGACCCCCGTGCCCAGGGTTCCCTGTGAGTTATTGTGAAATGTGGTGGGGGGGTGATCTTAGAATACAGTCAGAGGAAAAGAGGAGGGAGCCTAGGATCCGAGCTGTATAAGGAAGGACGGAAACATTCAATTTGATAACTGTACATTTATCTCAGTGAGTTAAAAGCATTGAGCTGCCCAACAACTACATCAGTAATTTATTGAGTACTTAACATGTTCAGGCACTGTTCTGAGAACTTACACTTATTGACTCATTTTATCCTCACAAATACTCTGTGAGGTAGGTACTATTATTGTCACCATTTTACATGAGGGATACTCAATCTTTGTATATACACAGAGACATTAAGCAACTCGACCAAGGTCACACAGCTAGGAAGCAGTGGAGTTAGTGTTCCAATCCGGAAAGTCTGGATCCAAGATTGTTTGCTTAACCCCTGATCTAAACACTTGGTCTTCTAGGAAGAAAAAGAAAAAGACCAAGTCCAGACTCTTCAAGAACCCAGAGTCTAGTAGCGAAGTCAGATCCATATTTCTGTACATAATACGTGTGTACATTTCTATACGTAATTACAGCACAGTATGATAAGTGCCTATAAGCTGTTTGCTTTCTCTGCTTGGGCTCACTGAATGGCAAAGCTATACAAAAATTGCCTTTCTGGGATCCCATAGTTTTCTATCCATGAAGACATCTAATTCATCATTATTATTATTTGTGCTGGCCCTCAGGTGCAAAGGGTTAAGTCAATCATGCTACTCAGTTCATGCCTCCCATCATCATGGGTTCCTCTAGGCTTTATTTGTTCCCTTTAGCTCTAGTCTTTATTCTCATATTTAACCTTTTATGCCTACCTCCTGTTTAAACATTCTAATAGATATGATGAGATTCTTTTCATTTGCATATATCCTATATAACACGTACTATTGTTTAACATACATGTATTTTTAATAAACCAAAATGGAATTATATTATAGACCTAATTTTGTACATCTAGTTTATTACTTCCAACTGTTCTATAGTACTCTATACATCCGTGTGTCTGAATTCCCTGTGATACCTGGATCATCTCTGGTTCTCCGCTATTGCACACAATGCTTGTGTTCTCTGGAATGTATATGCCTTGAAAGGGGTTGCAGGGTCACTGAGAATGCAAATCCTTAAGTTGACTAAGTGCTGCCCATCTTTACACCAGAATGGCTGTATTTTCTTTAGTAGCACCTGAAATTTTCTGCAACTCTTAAATTCACAATAATCAAAATAAATCACATTTTAATGAAATATCTTAAAAATAAAAATTGATGCAAAAATACATGATTAACAAAATATTGAAAGAGAAGTATTCAAAGAAAATGTAGAAAAAGTAGAGGGACAGAAGAATTAGGAGAATATGTTATTAGATAAGCTAAGGAAGTAAAGAATTTCAGGAGGGAGGGAGTACTGAGCAGGGTCATGTTAATCTGAGGTCTTACGAGAAAATATACCTTGGTTTTGGAATCTTTTCAGAGCAGTTTTATACAATGTGAGCAATTATCCTTTCTTCATTACCATCATTTTGGAGCTGAGCTTCTTCCTTGGCTTCAGTAATGCAGTTCTTCCCCTTCTCAGGATATTTTGGAGACTGAAGCATGTGGAATCCCCCAAAGTCAGCTGGGGTTTGAGAATGAAATTTGATCCCTTTAGAGTATGACTTCTAACTGTTGTTCACCTGGAGGGCCAGGGCACATGCAGGGGAGACCACCTTCTCCCTGGGACCTGAACAGGGCAGAGAAATGGGGGGTCAGGCATAAAGGGTGTGGGGAAGGTCGGTCTGAGTTTCAAGTCCTGAATACAGGGATGAAAGTAATTGCGTGTGTCTTGCTGCAGGTGAGAAAATTCCTGAAAAGAAGAGGATGTGGGAGAGATTTGAACTCCAGCTGCCCTACGAACTCCCAGTCTCAGCTTCCCTTCTCAGTGCATGTGCTCTCTACCCCAATGGCTGATGGCTGATTTAATCGCTGATCTTCAAGTTCTGTCCTTGGTTTTTTGTTTCTTTTCTTTCTTTCTTTTTTCTTTTTTTTTAACAGAGTTTTGCTCTATTGCCCTAGCTAGAATTCCGTGGCATTTTCATAGCTCACTACAACCTCAAATTCCTGGACTCAATCCATCCTCCTGTTTCAGCCTCCTGAGTAGCTGCGACTACAGGCGCCCACCACAACACCCAGCTTTTCTTTCTTTCTTTCCTTCCTTCCTTCATTCCTTCCTTCCTTCCTTCCTTCTTTCCTTCTTTCCTTCTTTCTTTTGTACAGAAAGAGTATCACTCTTGCTCAGGCTGGTCTCAAACTCCTGAGCTTAAGGGAGCCTCCTGTCTGGGCCTCCCAGAGTGCTCGGATGCCCAGCCTTTATCCTTATTTTTTGCCTTAAAGCACTCAGCCCTTAGTGTAGTTCCTGACAAATAGAAGGTAATAAATAAATAATGATGCTTTTGTAGCACTGGTGTAGAGTTACACCTTCACTGGGCTTCAACCTGTTCTTCTTCAAAAAACTCTTTACTTCTCCCTCCCTGAGACCAATAAATTTTTCAATATTTCAAAGTTGTGAGAGTCTGAGTTTTTCTTGCTAAAAGTTTAGGACCAGGTGACATATAATACTTAAAAAAAAATAAAGGTCCCACATGACAAAATCTCAAAACTGCAGATGCTGGCGTGGATGTGGAGAGAAGGGAACACTCTTACACTGCTGGTGGGACTGCAAACTCATACAACCTTTTTGGAAGGAAGTATGGAGAACCCTCAAAGAACTCAGGCTAGACCTCCCATTTGATCCTGCAATCCCATTACTGGGATTTTTTAACCAGAAGTAAGAAAATCCTTTTATCATAGGGATACATACACTAGACTATTTATTGCAGCTCAATTTACAATCGCCAAAATGTGGAAACAGCCTAAATGCCCACCAACCCAGGAATGGATTAACAAGCTGTGGTATATGTACACTATGGAATACTATTCAGCCATTAAAAAAATGGAGACGTTATAGCCTTTGTATTAACCTGGATGGAAGTGGAATACACTATTCTTAGTAAAGCATCACAAGAATGGAGAAGCATGAATCTTATGTACTCAATTTTGATATAAGGACAATTAATGACAATTAATGACACAGTGGGGGTGGGGGAAGGGGAAAGCAGAGAGAGAAAGAAGAAGGGAGGGGTGAGGAAAGGAATAGAAGAGAGCAGGAAGGAGCGAGGGGATGGGGTCTTGGTGTGTGTCACAGCTTTTGGGGCAAGACACTATTGTAAGAGGGACTTTACCTAACAAATGCAATCAGTGTAACCTGGTTTCTTGTACTCTCAATGAATCCTCAACACTAAAAAAAAAAAAAAGCTTAATGAGGCAAAAGGATTTGAGACCCAAATACTGTACTTTATGCAAATAGAACCAAATTCTCTGAAGTCTCTGGTTTAAATCTTATGTTGATTTAGCTACTCAGATTACATTTTGTTCAGTTTCTACAATTTTATGCAGTTTCCTATGTAGTTTGATGTTATTAAAGAAGCCCTTTACACAGTCTTTAGAGTTACTTAGAAAGTCATGACAGTGTAGGAGATGCTTTAGTAACTAATATTAAATATGTTCTTTATCATTATTGTGTAAAAAGATACAATATTAGATGATGTTAAAAGTAATAAGTTCCATAACACGGCTGGGCACGGTGGCTCACACCTATAATCCTAGCACTCTGGTAGGCTGAGGAGGGTGGATTGCTTGAGTTCAGGAATTCAAGACCAGCCTGAGCAAAAGTGAGACCCTGTTTCTATTAAAAATAGAAAAACCGGCTCAGTGCCTGTGGCTCAAGTGGCTAAGGTGCCAGCCACATACACCTAAGGTGGCGGGTTGGAATCCAGCCCAGGCCCACCAAACAACAATGACAGCTGCAACCAAAAAATAGCCAGGCATTGTGGTGGGTGCCTGTGGTCCCAGCTACTTGGGAGGCTGAGGCAGGAGACTCTCTTGAGCCCAGGAGTTGGAGGTTGCTGTGAGCTGTGATGCCACAGCACTCTACCCAGGGGGATAGCTTGAGGCTCTGTCTCAAAAAAAAAAAAAAAATAGAAAAACCAGCCAGTTGTCATGCTGTACTCAAGAGGCTGAGGCAAGAGGATCTCTTGAATCCAAACGTTTGAAGTTGATGTGGGCTATGATGCCACGGCACTCTAAGGGTGACATAGTGAGACTCTGTCTCAATAAATAAATAAATAAATAAATAAATAAAAATAAAAAAATAAAAAGCCAGGTGCAATGGCTGAGTACTATAATCCCAGAGATCTGGAAGGCTGAGGCAGGAGGATCACTTAAACCCAGGAGTTGGAGGCTGCAGTGAGCTTCAAGCGCACCATTGCAGTCTAGCTTGGGTGACCTGGCAGGACTCCATCTCTAGAAAAAGGAAAAAACCAAAACCAATACTAAACATGGATAACTGCCAATAGAGAACCTGGAAATTGGGGAGATAGGGATAAATGAGAGTATAAAAAAGATTGGAGCAGTCAGAGAAATATGAATTGGAGTGGTATTATATAGTGGAAAAGGTAAAAGCTTAGAAAACTTTGCTAATGAACATAACTGATGATGTATTTCTGGGCTTGTTCTCCAAGTTCAAAGGTACAAAACACATTTACATCAAGTGTGTTTATTTTTTCATTTTAATCAAAACAAAATGGTCGAACAAGATGAAATTTGGTTGCTGACTTCTATCACACAAAAGGAGAGATCTCCAAACCATTTTGTTAATGGAGAAATGATACTCTGACGGTTGGCCTCATATATCATTCTGACCGGTTTAACATTTGGATAATATCACAAATGAGCGAACATTTTTCAATATCCTCTTTTAATTTTTTTTTTTGCCGCATTTTACGCATTTCATAGTCTGTAGTTACGTCATTTATATGAACTAAGCCTGCCGAAACCATTCGAGGACTTGAAACTTTTCTGGGGTAGTTTTCTCGTCTTTTGTTAACCTCTGGTGCAGTATACGGTCTTGTAGAACGTTTTGTACGATTATGGTTATCATCTGAGCTCTTTCCTAAAAGCTTTGTTCTTGATTTTACTTTTGTAAGATGATCAAATGGGGTCATATTTAAATCCTCGAATTTATCCGAACAGTCCTAAATATTAAAAGATCAAATTGGTAAGTTAAGTTTCTTAAAGGTACCTTGTAAATTTATAAAAACTAAAATTTGTAATAGCAACAGTTATAGACAAAGAATGAAAGCATCAAATGTTTCTTAGGCAGTTCCCAAATTCAAACTGTACACCTAATGCTTCCCTAGATACTACCTTAAAAACCATGCTTTTAAAAAATCTTATTGTCTCAAAGCATGTTACTTCAAAAGAGATGGAAGCTATGAAGCTGGAAACCAAAAAACAAGGGAGCGTCCTTGGGCCAGACTCCTACCAAAAGCTACTTTGCAATTCCTCTCCATCAACAAACATACTCTCACCTAACCCCAAATATACATTATGAACTCCTATATTTTACCTTTTTTAATCACCCAAACTTTGATCTTTCATCCTTTAAAAATTAATAAGTATCATATGTATATATATATATATATATATATATATATATATACACACACATATATATATATGAGAGAGAGAGAGAGAGGACACAGCATCCAAGAATGTGGTTATAATGTTTACATTAAAAATAATAATTTTTATATGTACACTAGAGTAAACCAGTAAAACATTCAGAAAAATAATTGGAGGAATAGACACCAAAATAACAGAAAATGTTCTTGTTTTCAAATTTTCTATAATATGGCTGTATTTTATAAATATAGTAATCTCCAAGTACCCCTAAAAGGGTCTGAATCAATTAGACATCCTCAAATCAGTGTAAACTAATTTCCTCAGCAGTTTGAGCAGTTTATCCCTTCACACTTTGCAAAAATAGTCACACCAAGGGAATGGGCTGCTTTGATTTGGAGACAAGATAGGAATGGATTAATACAATTGGGGGGATCAGGGAACACGGGGCAGGACTAATCATTAGGGCAGCCAGAGAAGCATTTCCGAAAAAGAAGTATAAAATGTGTAAGGACAAATTCTACTTATTTTACATTTTTGCTTAGGCTTTGAGAAAGCAAGGAAATATTCTTCCTCTTCCCTCTTATGTACACAGAACAAATAGGCAAGCCACATCAAGAGAATTTCTGCTGTGTTAGTGAGTAATATATAATTTTGCTTCACAGCTAATATAAGTGGCCAGTGGAAGGGCATGGAGACTCACACCACTGGTTACTTTTTTGGGTGCTCCCACAACTCAATTTCTCTCTTTTGTGTTTTGATTCCTTTGGGAGATTTCTAGATTTTAGAAATCTAACAGTGAGTCTTTGTGATTATTTGACAAACCCCTCTTATCACTCAATTCATTCACCGTTGTCAACTGTATTAGAGAGAAAAGTTTAGTTAACAGTTGATTAACAAAGGGAAGTAAGGAGAACTCTAGCTCTCTTGCCCACTTTTGGGATAAGGGTTCTGAGATCCTCTGTGATTTTTTACCATTTAACATAAACACAATTTCTCTAAGATTCGTAAACAAAATTTTCTTATATTTCTGTTAAATGGTATAATTTTTTAAACAAATGGATATTTATTTTGCTTTTATTTGTCTAAATGAACTGTAGAAAGTCCTCTGTAAAATCTATGAACCCACTGTCCATTGTTTTTTCCTAGTGTGTACATATATCTATGGATACACACACACTTGCTCAACACGAAATTACTGAATTTAGACAGGAAAACTCCAAAATTGAGAGTATAAACTATACTAATACTTATACCCTGCCTCTATGTAGTTAATGTAATATTTATCCATATGGTGTATGTAACATATAGTTATATAACATTTACCCTGCCACTATAAAATAGCTGACAATTTGCTTTACTGTGGAAAACAAATTCAAAGCAACTATTCTAAAATTAGATTTATTTTCTCATTCAAAGGTAGAATTATACAACACCAAATTATCAATTTAATAGCAGTTTCAGAACTCACAAATTTTCCCAATTACAGGCCATGTCTCTTATGCATATTAATAAACCAAATCAGAAATTCAAAAAATTAAAACAAGTCCTTTCAATTCCTATGTTTCAACTTTGCTTTAGAATGCTTCGTATTATAGAAAGTCAGCAGCAGATTTACCTTTCTAACTGTTTTATGTTAATAATAAAAAATAGATTCAAATCCCCAAGTTTCTTAGCACATGATACGTAGTGGTGAAAGAAAACTAGAGGTTAAAATTTTCAAATTCATAATCCAATAGGCGATAAATTTTACATATCCCTAATTTTTAGCAGAATAGCTGGCACATAGTAGGAGCTTTGTATTCATTTAATAAAGCAAAGATAATTCAGGTATGTGAAAAAAATCTACATATTTATAGTTATATCTCCATGAAAACAAAATCCCAGTTATGTTTCCACAGAACACGGCTATTGCCAGTGGTTGTAAAAGTTGTGTCTCACAACAACCTCTAGCTAAGTTTACTCAGAGCTAAAATCCAGCCATTTTGCCATAGGAAGGGCTGTGCACTCTGACCAGTCTGTCACTTTTTGTAATTCATGTCCCAGAAAGGGTGCCCTTTATTTACATCATTAAAAGGTACTAAGTGTGTTAACATTCTTCCCCCCACCATTTCGTCATTATATTTTAAGGCAGATGAAGTGATATTTAAATTTCAGGAGAATTTTTTGATTTGGAGGTCTATATTCCTTGGGAGCAATTAAGGTCACACACACTTGCATGCATAATACACCCTAAAGTAAATTATTTACAGAACTTTGCCAAATACAGAAGTAGAACATTTAGAAAAACATTATTACATGTATAGTTTTTCTTGCAGTCCAGTGAGGCAATGTCCTTGAAACAGATTTCTTTAGATGACTTTTCGTCGCAGGCAGTGTGCTTGGTAGGATCTTTGCTATCTTGTTCAATGACTTTTTTGATTTGGCAACATGGACTCTTTCTTTTTGGACCTTGGGTTTTGAATTTTCTCTCTTCGATACTTCTGGGAAGAGGAATGATTTGGAGTTTTTCTTATCTTCTATAGCTTTATATTTGAACAATTGTGATTCAGAGAATTTGGCATATTTTTCATTGAAAATGTCATTTGGCTTTATATAATGAGTTTGTATTTCTTGTTTATATGGTGCAAATGTTACTAGATGTTTTTTATTATTGTTGTTATATCCTTTCAATCTCTGACAATTTGATTTCTCCCCAGCCTCTGAATTAAAGTGAACTAAAGTATTAGTCTGCCAAGAAGGGAGAGTGAGTCTGTTTAAGGATTCTTCGTCTTCCCTTGGCATTTTGCAAAGAGGGATTCTTGGATATGACAACATTGCATCAGGTTTTTCCTCACCAGTTGATTTATAGATGTTACTATGATCCTTTTTTTCAAGTGGCTTCAGTGTCCTTTCGAAGCTAACTTTTGATTGGTTTGTTTTTGATTTACTACCCCAATTATGTGGGTCTTGAATCTCTGTTATACTAATAGAATTTTCTGCTTGAGGAAGCTGCAAGATACAACGTTCTTTCCTTTGTTTCTTAAACAGTGTATCTGGAGGTCTTTCTGATGATTTAGTTAACGAAATTGCCTGCATATTTTTGTTAGAAATGGATTGTATTTTTATATAACTTATTGTTTTAGCTTCTTCTTTAGGTTGATAACTTTTCTGTTCCTTAATTATTGATGAATTGTCTTTTAAACTGTGTAAAGGAAAATATTCCTTTTCTTCCTCTTTGATCACTTCTGTTTCTTTCAATTTATTCTCAGGAACCTTTTGTAAGGCAGTTTCTTGATCAATTTTTGGATACTTATTTTGGCTTGCTGAATGGTCCTCTATAGAGTGATTTTCATTTTTAAAAGGTGAATCTATCTTTACATATTTTAATGGTGTATAATTGGAATTAAGCAAATTTATATGCTGATCAACCCCCTTTAATTGCCTTTCTGTCATTAGTCCTGATTTTGTAAGTTTTTCTATAAAAAGGCTCTGGAGGTGTTTACTCAACTCATCTTTCACATTTAACAATTCATTTTCTGATAAAGCTAACAGATAGTTTTGTAGAGATTTACTTAAAGGATATTTCATGTTTATTTCAAGCCTTCTACCAAACCCCCCCTTTGAATTATCTTGTCCTAACTCATGAAAAGACACTGAGGAACTTTTAGATTTTAGAGACGATATGCTTGAATGTATAGTCTCAGATTCTTTCTCATTAAATAAATTGCTTTCTGAAAGGTTTCTTAGAAAATAGCTTTGGAGAATTTCATTTAAAAAAGATCTTAGCTTTATTTCTAAATGTTTATCTATAAAATTATGATTAAAATTGCTTCCAAAAGACATGATTTCTTTTATAGTTTCTGAATATTTCTCCTGAAAAATGTTTTGTCCTTTTGGTTCTGCTTTCTCATTCATTACATACAAATTTTGATAGATTTTTGGTAAGTCTTCCCTAGTAATATGTCCTGATTCTGAAAGTCTTTCTACAAGGTAATGTTGAATTTGTTTACTTAACTCGGATTTAAAATTTTTCACTTCTGACTCTGAGAGTTCTTCTAGAAACCCGCGCAGCTTTGAACCCAAAATAGATGTTCTGTCTAGTTTGTCTGTTTCATCACTATTCTCTTGGATTTCTGCATCATCTGGAAAAGATTGTTCAATTAGTCTTTCTAATTCTTTTTCGGGTTGTTTTATTCTTTCGGACTGATTATATTCGAAAAAACTATTAATGACATTTTTCAAAAAGGATTTTAACTTCGTTTCATCTGACAGTTTACTACCCATTAATGAGTTAGCTAACTTTCCTAAAGTAGAACTTAGATCATTTTCTTCTCTATCAAGCCACTGACTACGACTTGGCAAACTTGTTTCTTTTTCTGATATTGAATGACGTCTTGAATCCCTTGGAGTTATGTTTTGGCTCTCCTCTGGAAGTTCAACTATATTAACAGAAGAAGGGGTATCTTTGGAAATGATGGATATAGTCTGTTCTGAAAGAAGTTCTGTTTTGCTTTTGATTTCTGGATAATCTTTTGTAAAATTCTTCAGCTTTTCTTCTGGAATGGCTATTTCTGTACTCAGCGAAGTACTCTTCCGTTGTTCTTCATCTAATTCTATCACTTTGATGATCCCAGATTCTAAAAGAGTATTTACAGGAAATGCTTGTATTATCTGACTTATAATAGATTGGGCATGTGGTAAGTCTATTTCATCATCAGTATTTTCATTGTAAATTGGAGTATGTGAAGATGAACTTCTCCCCAGAGCTGTGGATAACTGACCTGTCTCCAATGTTAAAAAGCTTGGTGCAGTGAATATTTGGTTTATAAAAGAGTCATGTACACTGCCACTTAAAACTGATTTGGGGCTAGGAGTTTCACTTATTAAATGTTTCTTTTTGAAACTACTCTTTTTATTCACTGCAAAATCTATCATACCAGCCTCTGAGTGTTTTTCAGAGACACGTTCTTCTAGAGATTTTTCTGGTCCACCTTCTGAAAGTGAACCTGCAGGAATATTTTTAATTAATTGACTTAAAATAATCTTTGAATTTAAAACGTCCTTTTCTGAAATCTGGCTGTTTAAATCTTGAGTTCTGTCCAAAGCCCTGTCTTCCTTACTATTTGATGGTTTATCATGAATGCTTAGAAGTGGAGAATTACTTTTCTTTCTTGCTTCAGTGTTCATACCAAGTTCTGGTTTAGAAAATAATTTGTCTGAAAGGTCTTGCAGATTTTTACTTAAAATTGACTTGAGTAGCATTGATTGTTTTAGATTTTCTATATGGGAGGTGAGACTTAAGGACTTTGAAAGACGACATGTATATCCATTTCCGGTCACTGATGATTCTCCTTTGAAACACGGCAAACCTATATTTGGTAGATTTTCTTTAACTTTATTCTTAGAACCTAAAATCTTTGTTGTGTTGTTAGCAGGATCATAAGTTAATTTATTCTTCATGTCCAAAGCTTTTACTGTGTTGGTAGTAGGATCCTGGGCTAACTCGGTCTTAGTTTCTAAAGCCTTTTCAGTGTTGACAGTGGGCTCATGAGCTAAATTATTTTTAGTGTCCGAAAACTTCTTTCCTGTGAAGCTATTAGGGTCATAGCTCCAGGTTTTACCAGTAGTAGGTCCTGCAATCTTTGATCTTGATGGATAAGGAGGATCTTGGTCTTCATGTTCTATAACCTCTGTACTTAAAATGTTTCTGTATTTGTATATATCTTGGTCTGTCTTTATTCTGACTGACATTTTTTGGTCTATATTCCTTAGAAAAGGATCAAAACCGTCCTTGATGAATTTCTGAAATTGCAATATTAAAAAAAGGTAAGACATTCTTGTAGTATTGACTTTGAATTTATAATAAATTGTCTAGTTAATTTTCTTTGAGCAATCTGTCAATTTAGCAATTTATGCTCCTACCTTCCACAAAGGTAGAAAGCAACTTATCCCTTTACATAGTTACCATTTTAGTAGCAATGTAGAATTTTTTTAATTAGGCAAACAAAGGATATCCTATGAAAAGTATCATAAATATTCTCTAAACTCTGACTCAGGGGCATATGTCATCTGCCATTAAGTCTGAGAGTTCCAACCATGGAGATGAGCTCCACCCAGGCCTTCAAATGTCACAGTAGAATCCTGCTTTTTGATGCATACTATGTAATATCTCAGAAATAGTTAAGGGAGACCAGTATTAAACACTTGGGACTATGGTGAAATTTCACTATAATATTGAGAGACAGTTTTGTAGCTCTGAGATCAGGCTATTCTATCATTGAATCAGCCATCAAAATGAAGTTTCTTATTTAAACCCTTTGATCATAGAAATCCTGATTATCCAACTGAAAAAGAAAAACTGTGGAAAAATCCACTCACTATTTGTTTTATTTTATTTCACCTTAGTAGTTCAATGTTCATTATAATGTATACAACTAATTATAATTGGTTTGTAAAGTCTGGTGTATCCCCAGGGGACAGATTAAGAATTTCCTGGTTTTTTTTTTTTTTTAAGAAATACAGATTCCCAACTTCTGTTTCCAGGTTGAGATTCATTAGGTGAGAAATGGACCTACACATATGTATTTTTTTTTTAAGGTAGGGAGGTGTTTTTATTTTTTATTTTTTATTTTTTTGAGACAGAGCCTCAAGCTGTCCCCCTGGGTAGAGTGCCGTGGCATTACAGCTCACAGCAACCTCCAACTCCTGGGCTCAAGCGAGTCTCCTGCCTCCGCCTCCCAAGTAGCTGGGACCACAGGCGCCC